>CM024589.1:22659874-22719874 GCA_014182565.1 Eucalyptus marginata
TTAGAAATTATTTGAGTTATTTTGCCCTTATTTATTTTGTTGAGGAAAGTAATTATAGTTTTATCACTTTATTTATTCTAATGTTATGGTCGAGAGTTACTACAAAAATTGAGAGAGTGAGGGAGGGAGGAAAGACTTACGTATTAATATTTATATTACACGAGCGTAGAAATTGTGAGGGAAGATAGGAAAAGAAAAGGGAGGGGGGAATCGGTGGAGAGGAAGTACGATCAGAAAAAAATGAAAAAAATAAAAGAAGATGAAGAAGAAAAATGATGGAAAAGCTCTTCTTTATATTCTTGATTTCTGGGACTACTTACCCATGTTTCCGTGAATTCACTGACACAATTTACTATGCCATTCAGAAAATTACTAAGATGATCATTATTAAATATAATCACTCATTGGAAAATCACCATCTTTCAGACATTTTATTTGTATATTTGGGTCATTATCTTTAGAATTTCGTATCGTTGACCTAACAAGAAATTAAAGAATAACATAATAAAAGGGAATATTTTTCTTTAGTTTTTTTGGAGTCTAAATCACAAAAAAAAAAAAAAAAAGAAAGATTTGAAATTATATATCAATGTTGACGGGCGATTTGTTGGAACAATGTTGATATTCGAGCACCATAAGGAAATTAAAAAGGGAATTAGAGAAGCAACAATTTGCACATCATCAATTAAAAGTTTTTTTTTTTGGTCGGTCATCAATTAAAAGTTTCCAAAAGACGAAATATAGGAACGCAGTAATTAAAAAGAAAAAAAGAACATTTATTATGTATTTGTATTTACACAAAAATTGAAAAAACCATCCCTCTCGATGGTTTTTTACCCGTTGTTCTCCAACAGAAAAGATATCAGAGAATCTCCATATATCCAAAAACTAAAACAAAAAATAGGACTATTTCTTTCCTCCCCTCTAATTCTTTCCTTTTTCCCCTTTTCGCCCCGGATTTCCCTCCTTTTTGTATTTCCCGCCCACGGCGCTTCCAACCGTTACGATGACGACGACGACAGACTCAGGAGCACTCTCGCCGTGACAGCCTCGCCGCACGCAGCTCAGTCGCGGTGGCCGGGCCCGCGCGCCGCCGTGCGCAGGCACAGGTGCTGCGGGGCAGCAGCACCGCCCCCACCTCCCACTTCCCGCACCGCCCGCATCGTCGCCGCGGCGGCCTCGTCGATTCCGCCTCCGCGTCGCCACCTCCCGCAGCCGCCGTCCCGGGGCCGTTGCTTCCGCAGCAGGACTCCGCGTCGTCGACCACGCCGCCGCCGCCGCCGCGGGAGAGGACGCGCTGGAGGGTGGAGCGGAGGGAGTCGGCTTCGAACTCGTTGTCCTGGGCGAGGCCCCGCCACATGTGGCTATCCATCGCCAGGATCTTCAATTTCTCTTGGAGCAGACCGTTCAATTTCCCGATTCTCTGGATTTCTTTGTCTTTCTCCTTCAGTTTGCTCGCCAACCCCTGCGTCTGTAAACACGTCCAGAACAGGAAAGTTGTCAGGAAATTTCTAATTATTTCCCTTTCAATAATAAGTAATTTCTTGACGCAATTCGTGAAAATTTAATATTTTTTTTGCCTGGAACAGAGCCGACATTGTTAATGTTTTCTGGGTTTTTTTTTTTTTCTTGAAATCCCAGAACAAGTGTAAGAACCCTAATCAAATCCATCAAAAATAAAATTATTGAAAGAGGAAGGAAGGAGAAGAAGGGTCTTACATGTTGCGAAATCAAACGGTCGATCTCCGATTCGCGCCCTTGGATCTCGAACGCCGCCTCGTGCCCCAGAAACGGCGACGCCTTGCTCATCTCGTGAGGAGGATTGCGACTCGCCGGGAAACGGTCGCCGTTCAAGTGGTCGCCGCCGATCGCGTCGTCTCTGGACCGCTTGCGGTGGCTCCTGGGGACAGAGACGGCGGCGCTGTAGTCGCTGGTCGATCCGCTGTCGGATTTCACGGACGATTTCGCCGTGCTGAACTCCGGGACGACGCGAAGTTTCAGGCGGCGGCGAGACGGACGCGAGATCGGGTCGGGCGTCTCCGTCTCCGTCGATGGCAGAGGGATGAAGTCCTCCGCATGGGTGGGGTAGGAGCGGATCGCGCAACAGTACTTCTTCGTCGCGATGGAATTCCCGAAGAATCTGCAAAAGAACCGAACCGATTAGAATTAAGCTTGAAAGAAAAGCAGAGAGAGAGATAACCCAAATAGCTCACGATATTCAAAATCAAAGAGAGACCCACGAATGAAGATCGACAGAGTACCTGTTCACGATCATCCGAGCGGGAAAAGGATCGGCCTGCCGAGCTTCGACCGCCATGAGAGCCGCTTCGCTTTTAGAGAGAGAGAGAGAGAGAGAGAGAGAGAGAGAGAGAGGGAGGGAGTTTCAGACGAAGAGCATGAAGAAGAGAGAGTGAGCGCGTGTGGTGTGGGCGAGGGAGGTTTGGGTTTTTATTAGGCGCGTTTCCGACCGTTGCGACGACGACCGACGTTGTCACGGGCAGCCGCGCGGAGACCGCCGGGCAGTCGGGGTGGCTCGGCACGCATGACGCGGGCAGGCACAGGTGGCGGCACGGCAGCAGCAGCGGCGGCAGCACCCCCGAACTCCTCCTCCTCCTCGCCCCGTACGCCCTGCGCCTCCACACCACCACCGTCGCCGCCGCGAGACGCCGCTGCTGCTCCCCACCGCGGATGGCTGCTGCCGCAGCAGGACCCCGCGTCGGCGCAGGCCAGATCTGGTCCTCCATCAGAAAAGACTTAAAACTTTCCATCGGAGCAGCCGATTCAAGCTGCCAATGGAGGAGGAGAAACCCTCGAAATTCTCGCACAGCTTTGGGAGATGGAGCTAATGATGCTGCCATTGATAACCTCTCTCTCCCTCTCTCTCTCTCTCAAGGAAAGGAAGGGCAGCATAGGAAGAAAGGTGATGTCCATATATCAAAATCCCACCATCAACAAGTGCATTTTATAACACCTCGTGGACCCCTTTAGGAAAAACCCTAACGGGAAGGATTCGCTCCATGCCCCCTGTTGGGTGGGGGTACAATTTTTCATGGGGTAGACAAAGTTGTCGTGGTACCGCACGGTAAGTGAGACCGGATAAGTCGTGAATGCGATTGAATTCGATCCCAATTCACTTGCTACGATGATGTTCAAAGGAGAGATGGCTGGATCTGTCACTCCCACGACTGACTTGTCACTTCCCTAGTAAGGGATTGCACTCACCTCCCAAACTAGATTTTAGAGTTTGCCATTATCTTAACTATCAATATCAGTCTTTATCCAGTCATTGCCCTGTTGAGCTAAGTAAGAGGAGATTCAAATATCATACAAGTAAATATATAGGCCTAGATACTAAGATCTTGATCATGCTTAGGTTGGAGTGGACTCGAATTTTATGTAATTTCTATCCCGAGAGGGAAAGGAGAAGGGGGGGATGTTGGGGGTGTGAACACAAATTGGGCGAGTTGTTATTGTTGTTGGGGGTCAATTTCATGCTTTCTTTATAGAGAGTTGCCACACCATGTGGTTGGGCCATAGTTTTTGTGTCTTGGGTTTTCATCACATCATGGCCCAATGTTGCAATCTCTATAGATTTAGGACAAAGTCCTCGAATGTGTGTACACCCCCTTGTCCCAGAACCAGGTGATACACCTTTTCTATACGTTCCACCTAATTTTTTTTAATGGCTTCCCCTTTTTTGCCAAGAAAAGAAAATTGGAAATGTGACTTGTCCACGAGAATCATTGTGTCATCCACACTTACCACATGGGGTAAAAACCCATCAATTTTATTTATTTATTTTCAAAATATTTTGGCAGATTCCACACTTATCAAGAAAAAGGGTATCATTATTATTTATGTACTTATCAAGTACATCCTCATTCATATTAACGCCCAGGACACACACGTAATGCTTTGCCAACCTGACATCGTTTGAAAAAATTAAACTAGGTTCGTGAATAAGATTTTTTTTTAAAAATATTCCTCGAATTCTTTTCACCTACAGAATTGACCAACAGTTTATAAAGACAGTTGATGTCTTTTGATTTGACACACGATGACAAGAGACATGTTTTAATGAGTATGAGCTCCTAAATAATTTTCAATCAGCTTTTAAATATTGGGTGGGTCGACACTATTTTTTGAGGAAAAATAAATACGGTTGTATGACCACAGTTAAATATAAAATAAATATAGATGTATTGAAAAAAGTAGTTTAGATGTAAGAAATAAAAAGAAATCAAATTAAATGTGCATCTTCAAAATAGATATTGAAAGAGAGAAAATATCCTAAATATCTCTAAGAGATATCTAAATATCATAATGTTGCTAACATATCTCATAAGCTAACATCAAAACACAATTTTTCCTTAAGCTAAGGTGTTCGTGCAAAAGTCAAATATCACTACATTATCGTCTTGATGAGTCATGATTATCACCACAATGCACAACCGTCGAAATTAATCAAGTTCAAAGTTTGCCGTTCTTACCATGTAAGTGGCCACAAAATGTCAACAAGCATATGATCAAATTTAATAATGTTCAGAGTTTCCCACTCTTGCCACATAAATGGTCCCCAAAGGTCATTATCATCATCAGACACACGCATCTGCCTTCATAAAAATAGAGATGCTCCTCGGGAGGACAAACTTCAACACAGAGTTCTCTTGGTCCTTTCCGAATGCCCTTTGTTGGAAGGCGGTCACTTTGGCCAATCTATAACGGCAGGATGAAACCCGTTAGGACAGTCTTTTATTGTTCGAGCACGTGAGACGACAAAACCTTTAAAGGAAGGAAAATGTGGAGGAACTCATTAGTGTAGTTCTACGCTCAGAAATGATAATACAAATTGAGAGGTGAGAAGAAACCTACTAGATGCAATCAACAATAGAACGATCATCGCATTGAGCTTGGCTTGACCCTTCTCCATTTCCAAATACATTGACTCGATTGCTTGTGGTGTGATTGTAAAGGATGTGTTATGTTTCCCATTGAAGGTTTACATATAAATGTCTAAAGTTCGGTGTTTTCGGAGTGAGTAAATCCGAGATTCAAAAAAATGAATAGTAATTGACTTACTACATATTCATATTTAGCTCTTCATACACTTACCAAGATTTTTCTTTGTTACCATTATTTCACAGGTCTCCATCGAAATGCACGTTTGCTTTACTAGGTAAGACAATAAGTACTCATGGATATAATCGTATAATTTGAGATTTTCCTACCATAATTTGAGTTTTTTTTTTTTTTTGGAGTTAATGAGATAAGCTTACTTCTTTTTCTTTGGCAAGAAATGAGAGTGGTGCCTAAGAGTTATACCATTACTCTCCTAATAAAACTTAATCCTATATGATCTCCTATCAATAAAGGAAG
The DNA here is from genome assembly GCA_014182565.1 of Eucalyptus marginata. NCBI lineage: Eukaryota > Viridiplantae > Streptophyta > Magnoliopsida > Myrtales > Myrtaceae > Eucalyptus > Eucalyptus marginata. Next base: position 22,665,251 of record CM024589.1, read on the forward strand.
TAAATCTCTTGACGGCCTATCTAATGCTAGAGTGTCATTTACATTGTTAGGCCTCGTTGATGGCGGGTGGAGGTTGCCGGCCTTAGATTAGGGTAGCCATTCGTCAGATTGGGCGGCACAAGGGCGGCCCTTAAGGGCGTCCCCTCGCTTGAGGTCAGCGAAAGAAAAAAAAGGGCAAAAGAAAAAAATAAATGATATAAAGAGAAAATGAAAAAAATAAAGAAGGAAAAGATAAAAATAATATAAATTTTTAAAAAATTTGAATACTATTAAAAGTTGTCTATATTAGTGCCAATTGTGTCACGTAGGACGACCACGATTGACAACTACATCAACAATTTTAGTCAAAACTGGCTAGATGGACCTTGCCATTGCCTAGAGCTGGCGAGTTGATCCTCACCTAGCCATCGCCCGGTCACCTCGCTTGACTCGGGTGAGGTCGACCTCGCTAGCCCTCGTCTGGTTGGTCATTGGCCATTGTCAAGGATTAGCGACCGGTTAGAGGAAGTAGAAACAAAGGAAAAAAGAAAGGGAAAAATCTCAAAAAAAATTAGAAAAATCTCAGAAAGCTATTAAAAAACAAAAAAGGTTCTTGTCACAAAAAAATTTGAGTCATACTAAACAGTTCTTCTAAAAAACTCGTCTAGGGAATAAAAATGGAAAAAAAAATTATTTCGAAATAAAAATTATTCCGGAGAATAGAAATGTTACTAAATGCACTTTAACAGGTATCTTACTATTCCCGTGATGCTAACGCCCTTATGGACTGGATTGCTAAGGAGGCTTGAATGATCCACAAGCCTCCTGTGGCCTTTTGAAATATCCTTTGGTCAGAAACTTTCGTGTTTTGTTGAGGTTTCAACCGTGAATGAATGCATGGTTTATTTTCAACCAAAAAAATAAACATCAATTCGCCAGCTTCTTCGTTTTTTGTGATTAAAACTCGCCTTTTGACATCGTGGGGCCAAACTTCCAATGTGGGCTTGGAGAGGTTTTTCCGGCATATGATGAATTTGTCGAGAGATAGGAATGAGAATCTGGTGTTTGGTGGGAGTTTTCAACCCGCCTAATTTCTTTGCATGCACGCAAAACGTGCCCATCCACGAGCATCGATCGAGTATAACAAGCCTTCCACTCATTGATCAAGTATGTCAATCATATCTGTGTGGGACACTCAAAAAGTTTTCACGTCCGCTAGTGAACATGCTACCCCCACAACATAGCATTATATAAAAGCACTTTTGGTGCCTATCTTTTTAGACTAGATAGATTATATTTGATTTATAATCAACTCTAGTGTAAGTGAAACATTATCTTATTGAAAACATTAATTACGGAAAAATAAAAATAGATAGCACCTCTAAAAATTGCGGATTTCGGGAATAATCCAGACTCATCGAGATGACAACAGAGTGAAATTTGAATATTGTAGTAACTCGATATGCTAAGGAAGAATGTGTTTCGACAAAAATTAAGTATACGATTGTTGTGTGTACATATTTTTATTTCTCTCCGAAAGTAGGCTCTGACCCATCCAACGTTTAAGAGTTAATTAAAAATCATTTGAAAGATAATACCCATCATAATACACCTTTTTTTTATTTTTATTTTTATTTTTTATCATGCTTCAAATCAATATCAACTGTTTTATAAATGTTAGTCAATTCTGCCGGTGAGATTTGTTCAACAGCAACCGAACTATGAGATTTGTACCTTAACATTGATTTTTTACTTCGAGACAATGAATTGCAGTGAACAAGAGCGACGATGAACTGCACATAATCAACTCAAGAGTTACACATTTGAGAGATATCGCGGTTTGTCTCTGTCACGTTAACCTTAATGAATGAAGAATTGGTGATAGCTTAAAAGGAGTCGGTTACATCATCTTCTTTGACTAACTTAAGCCTTCAATCCACTAACTCTTGCTCGATGATTAGCAAATTTCTCGCCATAGAACAATTTCGCCCCAGTATACGAATGTTTCAACTATCGCAACCGTTTTGCTTCATCAATTTCGAAATTCGTGTTTGCTAATCTAGTGGAAATTCGATCTTTCAAAACTCCTCCTTCACCTTTGCAATGCCGGTGCTCCTTGTGATAATCCCTACTCTGGAGACGTGTATTTGGACTCTCTTCATTCTCGTCAATGTTGATAGTTAATTTTGACGACCCATTTGATTACTCATTGCATAGAAAAATTAGGGATGGACCCAGTCCCCTAAATAAAAATATTATTAATTTTCATCGTAGATATGAGGGGCATTTTCATAATAGATATGTCCACATAAATTGCACTCGAGCCGGTTGCAGATGGCATTTGAATTGGCCTCACTAGTTGAGTGAATTTGAACACAGGCTCCGAATTTTATTCAAACTTCTGAGACCAATCCCTCACAAGCTTGGCCCTCTTTAATGACGTAAACTGATAGAATTATGATAAAATGGAAAAGAGAATTTTTGTATATTTCTATGTTTATAATACTGATGATATGAGAGCTTATTTATAGACTTCTAGACAACTATTTAAAGTAATAAAATATTACAATATCAAATAAAATCAATTAAAATCAATAAGGAAAGATAAATATCTCTAACATTACCCACCAATGGAGAAAGTGACGATCTTGGCAAGCAGGAGAAATCAGAAGATAAGGCAAAAATAGAAGCTTTGTGATCTTCAAGAAAAGAGGAAAGCACATTAAGATATCCTCTTTGCTTGAACCGAAGCTTCGTGATCGGGAGGATTTCCTTTATTGGCTGGAAAAGACAAAAAGACTTTGAGGGAATGAAGATTCTATGGGAGAAGGCTCGAAAAAAGATCTGGTGGAATTTATTTTGGGGAAACACGGCTGAAGGAAGAAAGGAAAAAAAGTCGGTGACATTTTGTGAAGAAAAGATCCATTTCCTTCGGAAAGTCTTGATGGGTCAGGATTAAGGTCATGAGACATCCTTTTCCCGATAATCACCATCACAATGCAAATTTCAAGGTAAAAACATTATTTGAAACTAAATTGATAGGAGAAAAGTACCAAAATAGTCCTAAACCTTTTTCCATTAGTACCAAGTCAATTTTAAACTTTTCAATTTGACCAATTTAGTCTTAAACATTTTCATATTGGTACCAATTCAGTCCTTCCGGCTAATCTAAGCCGAAAATTGCTAACGTGGCTGTTGGCGTCTTATGTGGCGCCACGTAAACAAAATTTATAATTTTTTTATATTTTTTCAGATTTTTAAAATTATTTTTCTCTTTTTCTCTCTTTTTTTTTTTTTTCCTTTCTCTTTACCCCTTGGTCGGCGAGGTTGCCGGCTGACCATCGTTGGCCACAAGCTGGTCGGTGCGAGGGCCGTTGCGCCCTCGTCGTCGGCCACAAGCGAGGGCGCCCAACCAAGGGCGAGGGCCTTCACGCCCTCGCTCGTGGCGGGTGAGGGTGTTGTGCCCTCGCTGGATCTAGGCGAACGTCGCGGCACCCTCGTTCGCCACAAGCGAGGGTCGCTGCTCCCTCGCTTGTGGCCGACGAGGGTGCGGCCCCCGCCAATGGCCAGCGAGGTCATGGGGGCCCGCCTTGACCAGCCTGTGGCCGACGATGGTCGGCCGGCGACCTTGCCGGCCAAGGGGTAAGGAGAAAGGAAAAGGAAAAAAAAAAAAAAACATAAAATATAAAAAATGGAAAAAAATAAAAAAAATTTAAAATTTTTGAAAAATATAAAAAATCATAAAATTTATCTACATGGTGCCACATAAGATTGCCGGTGGCCATGTGAGCAATTTCTGGCTTAAATTAGCTGGATGGACTGAATTGGTACCAATGTAAAAAAGTTTATGACTAAATAGGTCAAATTGAAAAGTTTAGGACTAAATTGGTACCGATACAAAAGGTTTATGACTTTTTTGGTACTTTTCCCAAATTGATAGGCTCTTATTTGAGACAACCGAATATTTTGGGACATTTTTTTCGAAAAAATGACCTCAATTAAGGCCTTTATTTAAAATTTTCCCCAACTTAATTGTTGAGTGATCTGAAAGGATGGTGAATATAATCAGAAATGGAACTTTAATATCTTTGAATTTCCCTTTATATCTCAATTTCAATACTTCATTTTTCTTGTCAACCTAAAGCATACCCAGTTAGAGTATTTAAACTATGTTTTGAATTTCTTTGCCATCGAATTCAAAGACGTGAGGTGATATTGGTTGTGTCACTCTTTTGGGAATTCGTCTTTTAAGTTCAGATATCGAAATTTTCATTCTCTTATCGCTCCTCAATCGTTCATCTATTCTGTACATAAGGAATATGACCATCGCCTTTGATTACTTTCAATCAAGCATTGGAGATTTTCAAGACCACGAAAAAGGTCAAATATTCAATAGCATGAACCCATTTTATTGAAAGAAAAATTTCCGTCTTAGTTTTGCTTCCTCTGCTCTCACAGAGGCACAAAACTCACAGGCATCAATGGTCCTAATCTCCAATACACACGCATTGGCCATTTATCAAGGCGGGCTTTTGCAGAGGAGGACAAGTTCTGAAACAAGTTCCTCCCGATTCTTTTTGAATAAGTGTGTGATCCCAGCCTCCTTCTGGTCCTACTCTTGTTTGAGCATGTGAGACGACAAGACCTTAAAGGAAGGAAAATGTGGAGGAACTCATTAGTGCAGTTGTACGTATAGAAATGATAATAGTAATGGAGAGATGAAAATAAACTTACCGGAAGCGATCACCAATAGAAAGACCAGTGCACTGAGTTTGACTTGACCCTTCTCCATTTTTAAGTGTATTTGGCTTGATTGATTGACAGGGTAAGATTGTGAAAGATATGTCTTGTGTGTCCCATTGAAGTGGGTTTATATAGATGTCTAAAGTTCACTATTTTTGTAATTTGAGTAAATGCAAGATTAAAAAAAAATAGTAATTGGCTTGCTACATATTCAGATTCAGCTGCTGATGTACTTACTGAGTATTTTTCTTTGTTACCTTTATTTCGCAGATTGAAATGGGTTTCTATAGATGTCTAAAGTTCAGTATTTTCGTAATTTGAGTAAATGCAAGATTGAAAAAGGAAAAGTAACAGTAATTAGCTTGCTACGTATTCCTATTCAGCTGCTAATATACTTACTGAGTATTTTTTTTTGTTACCTTTAGTTCGCCGATCTCCATCAAAATGCATGTTTGCTTTACTAGGTAATAAGTTAACAAGGTATGCAATCAGATAGGTGGAGATTTTCTTATCATAATTTGAGCATTTCTCGTAGGTAATGGGATGATTTACTTTTCTTTCTTTATGGTAACAAACGATTATTGTCCTAAGAAAATTTAATACTATTTGATCTCCTATCTACAGATGAAGTAAATCTATTGGTGGCCTATCTATTGCTAGAGTGTACCCAAAACATGGCTTGTCTAGCACAAGCAAGTGAACATCACGTGTGATGGGTATAAATAGTCATGTGCATACCGCGTGGGTATTAATACAAGTGCTAACTTATCGACGAGTATGGAGATAAATATATGTCGATTGACAATGGTATCAATTGATGCCATGTGTTCAATTGTCGAAATACAGCGACGGACCACAAACATTTGCTAATATGAATATTAACAACATTTGTCAAAAGAATATTAATAAGCTGCTTTGAAGTTTAAGATCAATAAAACGAAAGGCGCACAGTTTTAGAGGAAATAGTTATCGTTCAAAGACGGAGTCGCCCGATAAATCAATTGAGACTAGAGGCATTGCTATGCAGGGAACAATTATCGTTTAAAGACCAAGTCATTTGATGGATCAATTGGTGTCAACGACACATTTTTTGAAAGGGATAATTACCGCTTAGAAGCAAGATCATGAAGTATGCACCGATTACAAGAAATCATGTCATGTAATAGCTTGTGCACGTAAAATGTGAAGTGGTATAATGTGAATATTATTGCGTAAATTTACATATCCTTTTTTTCATAATATTTTTAAATCTAGAGCAATATTTTTTTATTGATAAACCAAAATATATATTACTTTTTCTAAATAGCTTAACCAAATAGGCCTTTACACATGGAATTAAGGATGCGATAGATCTAAATTTATTTTTCACGTCAGTTATGCAATTGACATACAGACCACTTTCTTGATTATTAAATATTTAGGGCCCGTAATTTTCAAGGTATTTTGCAAATATGGGCACTTTTTGGATTGTTGGCTTCTGCATACATCTTCATTTAAATCGATCCATTTTGTCAAACGCGTTCTTTTCTCAAAAATTGTTCCCAATAACAAAATTAGAAAAAGTCATTTTTCATCAAAAATTATTGCTCGAAACAGAATCGTTACCAAACGTGCTCTTAATCATCATCTATAACTTATTTCTCTTTTCCAGGAAAATCTTAAAGGAACCTTTTATATAACGTAAAAGATATATATCATCATTTGAAGTGACGTCTCACCAGACCCGATGGATTTATCCTTTAATAAAAGTGAAAGTATTTTATGTAACAATTGCTATAAAAAGTTACATGACTCACGAGACAAGGGAGTTTAAGATATCATAAGGAAGGAGAAAGGAAAATGTAAATTTAACCATGGGACAGCCAAAATTGAATATCCAATTTTGAACATTTGATTATCTCTCAAAATTGCATGCGTGACCCAACCCATCACGACACTTGAAGAAATTTGTCAGAGGTGGCAAATTTTTAAAATAAAAAAAGGGGTTGTTTGACGGCCTGGATTTTTCACTTCTACTTTTAATTAAATTAATCGGGCATTTCATCGACGCGCCTATAGGGCTATTCTCAGAGTTGATCACTCTCGAGATAACTAGACTATCAAGGAAAGCCATTAAGGAATTTTAACGCAATAGACTTGAGAATTCGACTAGGAATCGGCTACTCGACCGTGTTCATCTTTAGAGGCCATTGTGGCACAGTTAAAAATCAATTAGAGATCAAAGATAGGTCGGTTCGACTGAGATATGTGGCTAAATGTGGGTGACTCCACTAAATTGGAAAATTCTCGTCGACCGGCACTAGACTGATTTTTCTATTGTTTTGATACCTTGTGTCCGTATTTGAATCCTCCAAATTTTCACGACAACCGAGAGTCACCAATGTGTCGAGTGGGTTCATTGTGGCTCGAAGAAAATCAACCGCGGGTCATTTGCATTAAAAATTTCTAAAAGCTACCCAATAGCCTAGGTCACGCTAAAATCGCGTCGGATTGAAATTAACCGTGAATTTGAATCTGATTTTAGAAATTGAAAGTTCTGTCATGTCACGAGTCATTTTAGGAATGCCGACTTAGTCTTAGAAGATTTTTCTGCAAACTGAAACTTTTTGGGAAAAAGTCGTCATAGGACCGTTTTTGTCAAAAAATTGTCGGGGATCGTTTTTGATCACGCAATTGGGATGCAAGTGGGATCAATTGGTGAGGGAAAATACCAATTGGATCAATGAGGTGTCGGTTGAATTTATTGAGACTAAATTGGAATGATTCAAGAAGGATTGAATGTCTAATTGAAGAGAAACTGAGCCAAATTCGTGTGCCCCCACCACCCGTGACTTTTGGACCATCTCGGGCTTCTAGAAGGGAGCATTGGTGGCTGATTTGTGGCCAAGGGACCAGCTGGTGGTGGAGGAATGGTCAAGGGGACAAGTTAGGAGAAACTAAGGCCAAGTGGACCCCTTACCCCCTCTCTTCTCCCTCTCTCCCCCTCAACCTTCGACCAGCCTTTCCCCCTCCATTGTGCCGTGCGAAGACCAGAAAATCCAGAGGAGAAGCCGAGCAGCCAGCCAACACGCCGCCAGGACCGCTAGTCATCGCCGTTCGCCGTCCTTGCGCACCGCCACGCCCCCGCGCGCCGATCTGCGTGACCCCGACCCCTTAGCCACGTCTCTTGCTGTCCCAGCTGCTGTCTCGTGCTTTGTGGAGTTCAGCCCGAAGCTGTCCAGCCGTCGTTTTGCCGCTGTGAGTCCCCGCCTAGGCTCGGTTTGGTTCCCTCAACCTTCCTCAGCCTGTTGTCGCCTCAAACCGAGCTTGTTTCCCTCTGTTTCAGCCCCGAACAGAACCCGAAAAGAGTGGGTTTCTAGTAGCACCTCGGGCCCGTTTTGGAAGTGTTCCGAGCCCCAAAAGCTAGGCCCGCTTTGGAGAGAATTGAGCCCAGTTGCGTCCCTATCAATTTGCACCAATCGGATCATCGAACAAGTGAGTTTAACTTATTAATCCTCACTTAGTAGGTTAATTACGCTTAATGGTTGTTTAGTTTAGGCTAAGCTAGATTAGGTGGTTAGTTAGATTATGTTAGTGAATATAATTAATTGTCGATGCATGTTAGGTGGATAGTTAGTGCAATTAGTGAGTAAATAGACTCTAGTATTTATTTAACAAGTCTCAGAAATTTTCCGGGCCCGTTTCGGCATATAATTAGGCATTAAGGGCCTAAGTATGCATTTTCTGCATTTAATAATTATTTTTCGTAATTATTTAATTAATTATTTATTTTCCGGAAATTAGACCGGGAAAGCTAGTGACTGAAATTTTATGCGATTGTAGTGGTGTATTCTGTTTATTTAATTGAGCTATAATTTGTGTTGATTGTGAGTGAATTGAGAAATTAGGAATTTATTCCTAAATTTGTTTAATTTTGGTAATTAATTGGAAAATTACTGAGCATCGGTCCACAGCGCCAAAAATCTACTTTGGGACTGCTAAAATTGGTGGGAAGTTCAAAAGTGAAATTATTGTATTTTGGCTAAGGCCGACCGTGTACCCACACACGGCTATTTTTATTGGGTATGATAAAAATGATGGATTGGTTATATGGTCGGGATGGTATACTATATTAGCTTGCGGACGATATGTCAGCTTAGATTGTGAGCAGTATACCGGTATACTATATCAACCTACGGGCTCTGATATGTTAGCTTAAATTGCGAGCAGTATACCTTATCAGCTTAGTTTGCAAGCTATATTATTATCAGCTTAGTTTGTAAGCTATATTATTATCAGCTTAGATGGAGCATTATTAGTATACTATATAAGCCTACGGGCGATATGTCAGCTTAGATTGCGAGCAGTATACTACTTATCAGCTTAGTGCAAGTTATACTATCTATTATCAGCTTAGAGGGAGCAGTTCTGATATGAGCGGACTTATTAGATAGTATTGATTTTTTCCAACCGGAGGGAGGTCGTGGTGACATGTAATCGACCGAGTCGATTGATAAATGATTTAATATGATATTATGAATTGATTGGTTGATGTGATTTGAGGCATCTGTGAATTGTACTGACTTGCAAGAAGAGATTGAGGCCAAGGTAAGTCCTTCGACCTATGCTTGTGCTAGGGCAGCCCTTAGGGCGTATTTTCTTCCTAATCGAGTCTTAGGGGGTTGAACTTGCTGAGACGTAATCTTATCCCGTTGTAGGACAACATTTTAGGTCCATAGATGGCCGCCCCTCCAGCCCTCCAGCCCCTCCTAAACATTTTGGTATACCGGAGGAAATCACATAACAGAAGTTTCACGTTCCAATACATGGGCACATTCAAGGATTGGAGTATGTGCTAGTCAAATCCATCATCTAGGTTGATGCGGGCTTACCCAAAAAGGTGCCCCATCAATACCGAGCATGGTATTGCTATTATAGCGATGGACGAAGGGTGGGCCCTATACCGGAATTTGAGGTGCCTTTGTATGCGTTGGAGGTAGTGTTCGGGAAGGGCACTGCAGACTCTAGAGGTGGATCGGTAATTGACCCAATGGCCCCTGATCTTGAAGACCCAAAATCACTTGTGTATTCTACGGTAGGTTCTAGCTAGAACGTGGAAGAAGGAGAGATCGTGGAGTTGGACGACCTGGAGTAGTTTGGAAACCCCCATCCTTGTCTGCAGACTTCGTTTTCTGAACCTGTTTGTGTAGAACTGAACCACTATAGTTGGTATTGTATATATATGCACTGGTTTGCATTGTATATAAGTGTGGTTGTATTTCAGGTTTGAGATTTATGGCTCTACTTTCCTATCCCATTGTTTTATTGTCTGGGGATTACTCATATGCTTCCGCATGCGTATTAAAATGAATGGGTCGGCGATGCATCCTGGGACGTCGCTATATAATCGATCAGTGAGGGATGGGCATGCGCTTGAGAATCGGGCGTGACGGGTTGGAAAACGAAGCAACAATATTTGGCAATCACCATCTATTGCATCACACCTCAGCGCTTGTTGATGTGATTTCAAGTACAAATGTTGCCCCAGTGGCCACCCTTCCAACATGGAAGGGCGAGGTGGGGTTCGAATCCCCATCTTCTCGGGGGGGTTGGGGTGGAAACGATATAATTTCAGGAGTGGATTTCGACTCCCACGCCCTGCAAGGAGGCATGACAAAAGTCTGAAAGTGAGAGTTAGAATAGAAATAGAGTAGGACCGATAAAAAAAAAAAAAGTACAAATGTTTGTTAATTTTCATGGTTATCCAAACTATTTAAATTCTTATTTAGTTTCATCTATTGCTAACGACCCTTTTTTTTTTTTTGGTCATTTCCAAAAAATAAGATCAAGATCCAAGAATTAGTAGTGCTTAGCAAACGGCCTGGAGACCAATATAACAACTAGTACAAGATATTATCATCATCATCATCAACATCATCATCATCATCATTATTACTTAATTAATTAATGTTAATTGCAATTGGGTTTGGATGCATATCGGCTTTCATCTTTATGTCTATTCTAGCAATTAAGCTAGGGGAAAAAAAAAGCATAATCTATAAATTACTCATATTCATAATTATCGGCATGTCCATCAATCTAATTTCTTCTAGAATGTCTCTATTATTTCTCTTCACTGAAATTTAAAAAAAAATAAAATTATGCACGCACATTTAACGTTTCTTATTCTTATCGATTCTCATTTATTTTAAGTGATTTTCATATTATTTATGTTAACCGATGCTAACGCCATCCCATGTTATCATACGGCATCAGATGTGAATGTCGCTTAATATTCCATCGTTGTTATATAAATCAAATACATAATGATGGAAATTGGTAAAGTTCAAAACTTGTCGTTCTTATCATGTAGATGGTTACAAAACGTTGTTATCACTGTCATTATCAGTCGTATTAAGCTAAAACCGAAACACGATAGGAAGATAAAAGGCATGAGTGTTCAATCCGTTCCCGCAAACATGGAAAGCGTGTTGGAGCAGAATCATGTCGCTCTCTCTGACCCCACACCCAACAAAAATTAATTAAAAATCAAAATTGACGTAAGATACACAGTCATTTAAATGTCATCAATCGATATTTTCTTTATATTATGATACGAATCCGACTATTTGAGTTCCTTTTCAAACCTTCCGTGGACCCCTTATGAAGATAAATATGAATGTACCCTTTTACTGGTGGCAATGTGATGACAACCAAACTTTAGAATATCGTACTTAGACAAGAGTACTAGGAAAAACAACATTTGTTCACGATATTTCGATGCAAGCAAATAGAAGGAGAGCACAATTTCTTTTCAATATAAAAAAAAAAAAATCGATGCAAAAACACTTCCTGTTGAATTAAATGTCTGCTGGAATTTGAAATATGTAAAAATTTAAGCAATTTGTGCCTTTTTTGAGTGATTGTTCAAGTTACTTAGTTGTTTCAATACATATGGCATCTTCATTGTTGTATTTGTATTCTACTAGTATGAGAAACATTTCTTATTATATTATTTACAACTAGCACACTGTATATGTGCTTTCAAGATATAGAATGTATTTTTTTGCTTTTTTTTTTTTTCTGTATTTAGATTATTAGCACGTGCATGTCAAAAAAAAATCTCAATGGGCTGTTGACCCACCACATCCGACAGACACTTTGCCAATTGATCAACAAGATTCACCGGAACAATGGGAATTATGGTCCCCAACCAAAATAAAAGTTCAATATTATTATAAAGAAATTGTCAATTTAGATGTACCGTATAGGAAATTATTCATATTCCTTAAGTACAACTAAGGTAGCATATTTACTGTACTGTAATTATCTGGGAAAAGTACCAAAAAAGTCCTAAACCTATTGCATCGATACCAATTCCGTCCTAAACTTTTCAATTGGACTAATTCAGTCCTAAACCTTTTAATATTGGTACCAATTTAGTTCATCCTGCCAATTTTGACTGGCCGGCGTTGACGTGGATGTCGGCCGGTGACCGGACACTGATGTGACTTGTCATGCATGCCGTTTCGAGATGAAATCAGAAGATGCTCCAAAATGGATTGTCAATTTTGGCCGTCTTGTTATATAATATTCAAATTTTGCAGTTACTTTCTTTATGGAGCATCAATTTTGGCTGTCTTGTCATATAATATATCAAGTTCTTTAGTTCAAGTCACGCGAGTTACATAAGATGCTTTCACCCTTCTTGATGGATGCATCCGCGAGACCTGACGGAATGTCACTTCAATTGATAAAACTTATCTTTCCTTCGAGACTTTTCCAGGCAAATAAGAAAGAAATTATATGAGATATCCTAACTTTTCAACTCGCTTAATTTCTACGCATGCATGCAAATTGCCTCATTCTAGTGCATCGATTGAGTATAATAAGAATTCTGGAGACGGAAGTATGAAAGGTGAGTCCCCACGTTTTTCTTGGGTGAGAGCTGTTTTATTTGAATGTGGAGTGGATCAAAATCGAGCAACTAACTATTCAGTCGATCTCTCATAGGTAAAATAAACTCATGTATGGTTGAAAAGAAATGAATAATGAGATATAATTTTAACTAGTTTGATGCAATTGAATAATGTAAAGAGATGGTAAGTGAAATGTCTCGATATGATATACGAAGCCAAGTGAAAACTACAGAGTCATTATGCCTTAGAAACAATTTGAAATAACACCAACACCGATCCTAATAAGAAATGATGGCATAGGCCAAACAAGGAGTGGACAATCGTTTAGAATAGGGTTAAGTGCAAAACCAACGAATCATCCACCATTGATTACCTATTATAAAATATTAGGATGCAATCGATCAATTTCGACCGTTCGAAATTTTCGAGACCATCAAAAAGTCAAATGCTCAATAGAATGAACCCTCTTTTATTAAGAGTAAAATTCCCCCTCCCTTCCTCTCCTCTCGCGGACGCACAAACTCACTTACATCAATGGTCCTCAATCTTGAAGACACACGCATCTGCCTTTATAAACGTAGAGACGCTCTCCAGGAGGACAAACTCCAACACAGATTTCTCCTGGTCCTTGCCGAATGCCCTCTGTTGAAAGGCAGTCACTTTGGCCATCTATAACGGCAGGACGAAACCCGTTAGGACAGTCTTTAATTATTCCACCAAGTGAGACGACAAAACCTTTAAAGGAAGGAAAATGTGGAGGAACTCATTAGTGCGGTTCTACGCTCAGAAATGATAATACAAATTGAGAGGTGAGAAGAAACCTACTGGATGCAATCACCAATAGAACGATCACTTGGCTGAGCTTGGCTTGACCCTTCTCCATTTCCAAATATATTGGCTTGATTGCTTGTGGTGTGATTGTAAAGGATGTGTTATGTGCCCCAATGAAGGTTTATATTTAAATGTCTAAAGTTCTGTGTTTTTGGAGTGAGTAAATCCGAGATTCCAAAAAAATGAATAGTAATCGACTTGCTATATATTCATATTCAGCTCTTGATACACTTACCGAGAATTTTTTCTTTGTTACCATTATTTCGTGGGTCTCCATCGAAATGCACTTTGCTTTACTAGGCAAGATAATAAGTACCCGTGGATATAATCGTATAATTTGAGATTTTCCTACCACAATTTGAGCTTTTCTTTGGAGTTAATGAGATAAGCTTACTTATTTTTCTTTGGCAAGAAATCAGAGCCAAGCCTAAGAGTTATACCATTAGTCCCCTAATAAAACTTAATCCTATATGATCTCCTATCATTAAAGGAAGTAAATCTCTTGATATCCTATCTAATGCTAGAGTGTCATTTGCATTGTGAAGCCTCGTCAATGGCTGGTGGAGGTTGGCGGCCTTAGATGAGGGCAGCCATTCATCAGATTGGGAGGCGCAAAAATAAATGATAAAAAGAGAAAAGGAAAAAAAGAAAAAAGTAAAGAAGGAAAAGATAAAAATAATATAATTTTTTTAAAATTAGAATACTATTGAAAATTGTCTACATTAGTATCCACCATGTCACGTAGGATGACCATGATTGATGACTACATCAGCAATTTTGGTCAAAACTGGCTGAATGGACCTCGCCATTGCCTAGAGTTGGTGAGTTGATCCTCACCTAGCCACTGTGAGGTCGCCTTGCTTGGTTGGGTGAGGTCGACCTTGCCGGCCCTCATCTCCGGTTGGTCGTCGGCCATTGTCGAGGGCCGGCGCCTGGTTAGAGGAGGAAGAAGAAAGGAGGGAAAAAGAAAATAAAAGAAATTAGAAAAATCTCGAAAGCTATTAAAAAACTAAAAAAATTCGTCACACAAACATTTTAGGGCCATACTAAACAGTTTTTCTAAAAACTTGTCTAAGGAATAGAAATAAAAAAAAAAATATTTCAATAAAAAAAAAAAATATTTCAGAGAATAGAAATGTTACTAAATGCACTTTAACAATATCTTACTATTCGTATGATGCTAACGTCCTTGTAGACTGGATTGCCAAGGCCCACCAACAAAATTCACTCCCCCTTGAATGGTCCACAAACCTCCTATGGCCTTTTTGAAATATCCCTTGGTCAGAAACTTTCGTGTTTTGTTCACGTTTCAACTTATTTTCAACCAAAAAAATAAACATCAATTCGCCAACTTCTTCATTGTTTGTGATTAAAATTTGCCGCTTGACATTGTGAGGCCAAACTTCCGATGTGGGCTTGGAGAGGTTTTTCCGGCATATGATGAAATTGTGGAGAGATAGGGATAAGAATCTGGTAGTTGGTGGGAGTTTATGGGCAATGGCTTATGTTTGGGTTTTCCGAGAAGCTTTGTGCTTCCAATTTCTAAAGTT
Source organism: Eucalyptus marginata (assembly GCA_014182565.1). Classification (NCBI taxonomy): domain Eukaryota; kingdom Viridiplantae; phylum Streptophyta; class Magnoliopsida; order Myrtales; family Myrtaceae; genus Eucalyptus; species Eucalyptus marginata. The sequence continues at coordinate 22,680,252 of CM024589.1, forward strand.
TTAGAGCTCAAATTATACTAATTCACTTGGCCAGTGCCCGAGTGGCTGGGGCAAAGATTCATTATATGCACAATCATTTGAGAAAAGCTTTTTACTTCATGTCTTGTTTGTTTAGTGGAAAATGATGATTAAGAAAACATTTTTCAACAAAATAATTACTTATATCGTTTGAAATGATCAGTCAATGAAAAATGTTTTCACTATCAATGACAATTTATGTCTAAACATTTCATGAACAGTGATTTTTTTTTTTTTTATTTATTTTTTTTTATAAGCGATACAAGCTAACAGTTTTTAGACAATTATTTTTCAAATAATTATTTTTTTACAAAACAAAGGAAGCCTTAATTCAGCATTTTATAAGGCATGTTAAGTGCATTTACCTTTATTCATGAATCGCTTTATCTTGATACAGCTTTTATTTTGATAGCTAATAATTTATTTTTAAAAGGAAGATATGTAAAACCAACTTTTCTGACCGATTCAGGATGAGAATCTACCCTTATTGTCCGAGTGATCCGCAATGATGGTAAAAAGCGAACATAACCAGAATGGTATCTTTGATATCTTCATATTTCCCTTGATATCCTCAATTTCAGCACTTCATTATCTTGTCAACCTAGAGCATACCAAGTTAGAATATCCATACTACGTTTTGAATTCCTTTGCCGCCAAATTCTAAGATGTGAATAAATTGGATGTGTCGTTTTTTGGGGACTTCGCCGTCTTTTGAGAATAGATATTGAAATTTTACTCTCCTATCCGTTGTTAATCGTTAGTCCGACCTATACATAAGGAATACGACCAACACTTTTGATTACCTAATTATAAAATTTTAAGATGCGATTGATTGATTTCAACTGTTGGAAATTTTTGAGAACGCCGAAAAGTCAAATACTCAATAGCATGAACCCATTTTTATCAAAAGCAAAAAATCCCCTTTTCTATTTATGCTTCCTCTCCTCTCACAGACGCACAAACTCACGTACATCAATGGTCCTCAATCTTGAAGACGCGCGCATCTGCCTTCAAAAAAGTAAGGTTGCTGCCCAGGAGGACAAGTTAAGGTACAAAGTTCTTCTAGTCCTTTCAGAAAAGCCCTCTGCTGGAACGCAACCACTTTGGCCATCTATAACGGCGGGACGAAACCCATTAGGACAATCTTTTCTGGTTCCAGCATGTGAGACAGCAAGACCATTAAGGGAAGGAAAATGTGGAGGACCTCATTAGTGCAGTTCTCTGTTTAGAAATGATAATAGTAATTGAGAGGTGAGAAGAAACCTACTGGATGATTTCACCAATAGAACGACTATTGCGCCAAGCTTGGCTTGACCCTTCTCCATTTCCAAGTTTATTGGCTTGATGGTTTGAGGTGTGATTAGGAGATATATGTGTTATGTGTCTCATGGAAGTGGGTTATACATAGATGTCTAAAGTTCGCTATTTTTGGAGTTTGAGTAAATGCAAGAAAAAAAAAGGAATAGTAATTGATTTGATACATATTCACATTCAGCCATTGATACACTTACCCAGTTTTTTTCTTTGTTACCATTTTTTCGGGTCTTGGATTATCCATCGAAATGCGTGTTTGCTTTACTAGGTAAGAAAATAAGTACTCGTGGATATAGTTGTATAATTCGAGATATTTTTATAGTAAACAGAGCATTTTTTGGAGTCAATGAGATGAGGTTACTTGTTCTTTTTGGTAAGAAATGAGAGGCAAGCCAGAGAGTTACACTATTGCTCACCTAATAAAACTTAATCCTATATGATCTCCTATCTACAAAGGAAGTAAATCTCTTGGTGGCCTGTAGTCGGTCTCGTTGATGACCAGTAGATGTTGCTATCATTAGGCTAGGGTAGCCCTTCATTAGATTGGTGGGCATGAGGGCGGCCCTCACCAACCCGAGGGTGGCCCTCACCAACCCAAGCAAGGGTGACCCTTGCCCAATCTAGCAAGGGCTTCCCTCACTTGAGGCTGACGGAAGGAAAAAAGGGCAAAAGAAAAAAGAAAAGAAGAGAAAAGAGAGAAAAAAATATTAGAATACTATTAAAATTTGTCCACATTAGTTAGCCATCACATAGGACAGATTTATATCAGTGATTTTCGGTCAAAAATTGACTGTATATACTCAATTAACAAAACGTGAGAGTACAATAAAAATATTTATGAGGTAAAAGTACAATAGATCTATAACTTTTTGGACAATTTTCACATTTGAAAAGTCTCCAAGTATGGTTGTTGCTCTTCAGCCATATGCTCTATTCCATAAATGCACCGACAATAAAGATGTGTGTGAAGTTCAATTCTCCACTCACGCCAGAAGTAGGGAAGATGGTAATATTATCATTTGCTTATATTGTAGATTTTAATTAGCCTTTATTATTGCTATTGCTTGTTTACCTCTATCAAATGCCACATTTGTCCCATCTTATGTGATATTAAACTTGTATTACTTTTTTGTTGGCGTTGACAAAGTAAAATAAAAATTAGGTTGCTAAAGATATTACTTAAATACAAATTTTAAAGATAACATGTATATTTTTAATTGTTATTAATTCTGCGAGAGGTCAAACAACGAGACGTGGGTCTGCATTTTATTTTGTAGGGAGGGCAATTTGATCACAAAAGGCGTATGAGCAGTAAAGCTAGGAACACCCATAATAATGTGTAAAGTTATGTATTTAATTTTTTTTTTCAGACTCCCTAACTCCATTTTCTCGTGATCTTCACCATATACGTAGATCACCTTCTAACTGATGCTGGAGGATGCCCCTAAGCTTCTGTAGATCACCTTCTAACTGATGCTTACATTTTACACCAAATTTTTTTTACTCAAGACCAGTAAGTGTCCCATACTTAGCAAAATGCCCCAAAATCGTGGTCTCTGAGTATTTAATAATCGAGAAAGTGCTTCACATATAGATTGCATAGGAAACGAGAGAAATAAATTCAAATTACTTAAAAATTTAAATACATTTGATGGGTTTTTGCCCCATGTGATAAAGTGGATGACATGATGATTCTCATTGACGAATCACATTCTCTGTTATTTATTTATTTATATTTTTGGGGGCGGGGGAGGGTGGTTGTCGCGACCTAATTTTTCGGGTTTGCCACCTAAAACTAGGTTGATGGACTGCTAAGTTTTTAAACTTAGCTCGGGCTCCCAAGCCCATACCAAATCGCGACTTAAGTCTAAACCTTTTAAACATGCAAAATATTATCTAGGAGTCGCCACTAATCGGTTTACGGTAGGTCGATTAGACACACCTAAGTAAAATAAAGGGAGATTTATTTTACTCCTACGAACCAGAGACTAAGGGTACGGGGACATGGTTACACTAGAAATTTCTAATGCCCTTTCGGTACCATTTCTTTTTATTTTTTTTTAAAAATGTTTTTTTGCAGGCAGCTTGGATTTATTTTAACCTGGACTTCTATCATGTCAAAAGGTGACCACACGGGTGCTCAACCATTATTGAATAAAAAAATAAATAAATTGCATCACACAAAGCAAACATCTTTTTGGGTTTTTCTTAAGAATTAGAAAAATGCATTTTTTAGCTAAATGGCTTGATTTTACTAATATGCAAATTCAAATTAAATGGGCCTAATATGCAATCTAATTAACATGCACCTCATGACCTAATTTACTAATGGACATGTTCTAACTAAATAATCATATTATGCAAACTAGTTAAAATGCACCTAGTATTTTTGTATTTTTTTTTATTGAAATTCAAAATCAATAAAAACCCTAATTAAGCTATCTAAAAAAGGATAATTTTCTAATTCATTTTTGGGATTATTTTTGACTTAAACCCTATTATGTCTTAGAAAAATATTTTTTTATTTTTTTATTTTTATTATGAGAATATAAAAATATGCCAATTTTATCTAAGACTCTATAAAAAAGGGTTGTTTAAGATTGACCCTAACCTATTTAAAAAAAAAAATCTAAAAATGCAATTCTAAAAAAATAATATATAAAAAAAGAAATAATTTATTAAACCTACGTGTCTAATATGCTCATGCAAGATTTTGATTTTTTTTTTTTTTGATTTTTAGTTTTTTAAGACAAGTAATTATTAAATAAACATTAAATCTAAACCATCAACAAAATTAAGCAAGGAAAGATTAAAATAATCGAAAAAATAACATGTTGTCTCACATGTTAAATTAACGGTTATTCTAACCCTAATTATCACAACAAAGAGATCAAAATAATTACAAATCTGATCCGAAGTCTTACGGACCAAATTAAATAATTATCGTGATTAATCAATTGAAATTCTACCAAAAGAAAGCCCAAAAATTAATATAATTAAAAAAATGATCCGATGTCTCTCGGATCAAATTAATAATTATATTAATTTCAGACAAAATCCCTATGGATAATGCATACTAAATATTCAAATAATTAACAACGACATACCATGTTCCAATTTAAATAATAATGATTTAAAAAAAAAACTAAAAAAAAAACTACCTTGACTTCCTTTTTTTTAAAAAAGGATCGGCGTGCGGGATTCACGAACAATAGTATCGTTGAGACAGGCTCAATGATAAGGCTCGAATGTATGGCTAGCAAGGATGGCCCGCGGAGGTGATCATGGAATGACCAATGAAATATCGAAACCCAGTATGAATTAGTGGGCGTCGAACAATGGCCAGCGAATCTGAGAGGATTTTCAGCGTGACCTCCACTCAAGACTCTGACCTTTACTTTGACCAAGCCATTGAATAATCCAATAATCACCGCTTGCTATTCCTTCAGCTGTTGTATCGCTCACAGGTTGGAAGCTATGGACGATCGGTCGAGGAACTTCTGGCACTCCGGGGCTGCGTTGGCGTTGGAGAACTCGAGGCCGACTGGAGAAGATGCCGAATCCGCCGATCGTTGCTAGAGTTTGCCGCTGAAGGATGTGAGACGTGGCTGAGACCGCTTGGAAATCGGTGTGGATGAGCAGCGGGCAGGGCAACGTCGGGTCGCTGAGGCGCGGCGTCGGGAGTGCCGGGCGCGTCGTCCGGTGAGCGGAGACGGGCGGTGAAGTCGCCGGGTGCTGGACTGAGGCGAGCGGCGCGGTGGCGAAGGCGCAGCAGTGGCAGCGCGAGCAACTCGGAGACCAATGGTGCGGGGGTTGGTCACACGGCAAGGGGGGCTACGGAGAAGAAGAACAGTAGCGTTTCTTTTGCTTTTCTTTTTTTTTTTTTATTTTCTCCCTCTCTCACCTGTCCATTCGCACGTTTCTCTCACTGAAGCTCCCTGTTCTCACTGCTGACTTTTCCCTTCCTGTTAGAGAGAGAAAAGATAAAAGGTTTTTTTTTTTCTTGAAACAAAATGGACGAAGGTTGCTTTTCCTCGTACGAATTTTCTCTCAAACTTTTTCTGAATTTTTTGAATTCGCCTCCCCCGGTTACGAAAAATAAAGCTCTCTTTTCCGAACAGCTGCTTTGTATGGCATATTTCGAGTTTCCATATTCATTGCATTCAATCAAGCCTGCAAATCGGAACGTGATTTCGCAATCGCTCGATTTTTGCACCGATTCCTTCCATTTTATCAAAATCTCTGCCCTTTGTTCACCTGATTTTTAATTGTTTCTGCATTTATCAAAATCTGAATATTCATCAGAATTTCAAATTTCCATACATAATCAATCAAATCAATTTCCTCCATTTTTTTATTTTTCCTTTTATTTGTTCAAAATGCAATTTTATTTTTCTAAAATTAGGTGTCAACAGTGCCCCTCTTTGAAGGGAAGCTCGTAGAGGTTTCCTTCAAAGATATATGACACCTAAATTTAAACCATGCAAAAATGAAATATGAAATGCATACGCAAATGTTAATGACTTTTTTTTTTTTTTTTTAAGATAAAGGATGCAATGTAAATGCAATGATCCGGTCAGGAACATAGATCTCCATGTGTCTATGACCAATGAAATGCAAATGCAAAGAAGAGCACGTACTGTTATACCTTTTTGAGGATTTAGGTGTGAAATGATTCCGATGAGACCTGTCAATCATTTGGAACTCCTTTCGGATAATTGAAAGGCTCAAAGTTTTTAGGGATCTGGAATTCTCATCGATTCTAAGCACCTGGAAATTGCATCAAGTACTTGAAACTTCAAAAATCTGATTCTTATGTCAGACATTTGAAAACTTTTACTAAACGTCTGGAAATCACATCAGATGTTTGGAAAGACAAACACTTGGAAATCACATCAAGCGTTTAAAAGTTCAAATATCTAGAATTCACACTAGACATTTGGAAACATTTTATAAATAGGTACTTGGAATTCTCATCAAGTACAAAGATGACTGAACAAATTCAGGGTTTCAAAGACAATTCTTTTTGGTCTTTGAGGAAAAATTCAATGAAGGCCCATGCATGATGGCTTTATCAAGCTTCTACCGGAAAAATTATCAATAGGACAATTTTCAGTTATAGCGTGAATCTCTTGAACATGCTAAATGAGACACTTTTGGTGTGAAAAGGCTTTTTCACTCGCTCTCATTTAAGAAGGGTTATTTGTCCCGACCATTGATGCGGGAATATATCACTCGATCTTATCATCATCTTGTCGACAAGAGTTCGAATTTTCTTGTAATCGTGCGACCTTACCAATCTGAGAGGTCTTTGTCAATAACCGTAATGCGAGGCTTGGTCAATGGCTTAACAAAGGGACTCTTCGAGTCAAAGCAAATTGAACGAATGATTACTGTAATCATCTCCGGGTTTACAAGTCAAGAACCCTGCAAAATGATAAAGAAATAATCTTGCTCGCACTTTTTCGAGCAATGCTTAAAACATGTGAATTCCTATGTTAATTCAAGTGCCCTAATCTGAAGAGACTTTGTAAGGGCCGTAACATAGGCTGGGTTCATGGGTTGAGAAACGAAAGGATCGTTAGGCTCAAAGATGTGTATAGGGGTCAAAGTTGGTGATCATCTTGACATTACCACCAGTTTTCTTCACCACGGATTGTCTTCTTGACAAATTTCATTATTGGCTCAAAAGTTTATCACCCGATGCCAATGATTATTCAACGGAGATCTTTTCTCAACATTTTTTCTTTGATGATGGGCATCGATCAAGCACACTGTTTTTTTTATGCCCCCCAATTCATCAGTCATTTCTCTGTTCTTTTCACGGGCATTGGCCTTGCTTTTACCAGGCACACTGTTTTTTCATGCCCTTTAGTTCTATTTTGATTTCAGTTCTTGCGCACAATGCATGTGTCAAGTATACTTTAAATGACACTCGAACTTTCAAGGGTCTTCATCTGTCTCTTGCCTTGCCCCAGTGTGGGCGATGATCATCAACTTGGGTTTTAAAAGAAATGAAATAGCAGGCTCAAGTGGGCTATTCAAAGGATATAAGTGTGTAGGATAGTGAAAGAAATGCTCTTCGTCATCCTAAGGCACTTAAATTAGCACATGAATTCAATGTAATAGCACGACTTGAAGATTGATGCAAGTGAGAGCAAGAAAATTTCAATCCATTTTCCTCACTTCATGATGTCATTTTTATCTCCCAGTTGCCCCGATGTGGGGTGGTTCTTGACAGGGTAATTTGAAAAGAACATCCATAAGTGTATGGGCTCAAAAATGGTTAAGCAATGGAACACCCGTAGTGTTTGGGATAGAGAAATGAATCGCCTCTCGTCATTTCAGCTGTCGTACTTTTCGCAAGAAAATTCTTCACCTTGAAATACAAAATGTTTCCACACTCACCTCACAATATATAGACAGGGGACGGTGTATGGGATTAGGCTTGCCTTTCACACCTCATTTAGCATGCTCAAGTAACTCGACATCTTTCACTGAATTATCCATTTTGATAAATTTCAAGTGGGATTGACGAATTACACAATATCATGTGAAAGCATTCTATAAAGACAAAGAGGGCATGCTCATAAAGTCAACTATTATGCGTCCATGTCTTGCCCTTCCTTTGTAAAGGAGCTCATAGAGATTCCTTACAAAAATAAGACACCATCGTTCACATCCATTCTTTGCCCCTGCATCAGAGTTTACAGGATTCATGAATTCACGCCCATCCATTTCTGCTAAGATCAAAGCAACTGAAACATGGAGTAGATAATTAAAATAAACAAACAAGGTAAAGTAGATGCATGCTGAAAATTATTTTATTTTGAATTTTTTTTTTAAAGGAACATGAAGAAGCCCAGCCTTCAGAATTAGCTCATTGCCGTTTTCTTTTGGTAGGATTTCATCACGGGGCTAGTTTGGTGTACTTCAACATGTCCTTAAAATAAAATTTGTAATTTTATTGAAATTCATCAATAAATTACATTTATTAAATGAAAAAAAAGCAACACTCAAGAATTAAAAGGAAAGTGGAAACATTTCTCAGAAAACAATAAAAATTCCCACGCAGGGGAATATGCAAAAACAGTAAAAGAGTTACTCTTGTGGGCCAAAGCCCATCTCTTCTGGGGTCCTTCATCGATAGCTCCTATGATGAGATCGTCGAACAAGCTTGCAACTCCTTCCGGTTCATCATTAGGGTTTTTCGCCTTCGGGGTATCGAATCATCCATGCCACCCCATCCATCTGGGATTATCTCACGAGGATCAATGTAGTAACTGGGAGGGGCTGAATACTTCACCAAGTAATCAAACTTGCCACTAGGCTGCCCCGAGTGTCTATTACTTGCTTCATCCCGCATCATTCTTGGAGGACCGGGGAATATTTCGTGAATGCTCGGGGGAATGGGTTTTGCCTCCCTTGCCTTTGGTCGGGTGGCGGGTTCCGCCCTCCCCTTCGTCCTCCGAACTTTCCCCTCCTCTTCCAGCAGCATGGGGCCTCTGAGGGGCTTCATTGGGACTTTGAATACCCTGACTATTTCTTCCAAGGCCACTACTAGGAACAAAACCATTCACATCCATCATCCTTTCCATCATAAGGGCAGCATTTGAAGCTTCAGAAGTGGGTGGTGGTGAGTCTTGAGATGCATGTATGGTGGACACCAACTCAAATGAGTGGTAACTCGATTCGGATTCAATGTCTGGTTCCAGGGATAGCATTGACCGTATCCTCATGCATCATTTGAAACACGGTGGGCTCGGCATCAAAATTGAAAATGGCATTCACAACTTACGGGTGGTCGGGAGTGGGTTATTCGGATGTTCGGCTGTCCATCGCGGAATGAGACCACCTTGGCATCCAAAAGATTTTGGATTTTGTGTTGCAAAGTGTATAGCAATCGTCAACGAATGCCCTACCTCCCCATATGATAAGCACATGTCTTGGACGGATCATAGTTGGGGAAACGCTCGGGATTAGGTCGCTTAGGCTCCTTAGCGAGTAATCCATTTTTCTGCAGAGTCGGCAAGATCTTAGACAATGGCTTAGGAAGAGGCGTAAATTGACGCCTAGAAGAGTTCTTCTGCTGGCCAAAGAATGGTCGTGCTCCTCCCTGTTGAGTGTTCGAAGTTGGGCAAGGTGCCTGAACATAAGCTGCATTAACCTCTGCTATAGGTTCCTTATCCTTCTTGGCAAAGACTCCCCTATATGAGCTGGTTTGATCAGACGCCCATCCATCACGCAAGGCTACTTCAATTCGCTCGCCAACAGGGACTAGCTGATTGAACGACTCGGCAGTCGATCCTAACATCCGATTTCGATATTCAGGCGGGAGCGTCTTCATGAACAAATCCATCAGCTCCTTTTCAGTCGGCTCCGGAGTAATTTGAGCAGCTACAGTCCTCCATCTCGTGACATAGACCTTGAAAGATTCTGTCTTCTTCTTCTCGGTCGAAGTAAATCCTCTCGAGATGGAGTGACATCAATATTATACTTGTACTTTGAAGAATGCATCGGTCAAATCCTCCCAAGTCTCTAGGAGATTAATCTTCTTCATAATATACCACTAGAGTGCCGGTCTGTCAGGCTTGCTTGAAATTGCTGAATCATCAGGGGTATGTTATCAACATATGGGGTCATCCTAACCACATAAGTCTGCAAATGGATCTTTGGGCAAGAAGTGCCATTATACTTTTCAAAGTCTGGCATTTTGAACTTCTTTGGTATCTTGATCTTTGCATAATGGGATAGATCAGTTGGGTCTTGGCTAAATGCACCCACGGCACGCTTAAGCTTCTCCTCGATTTTCGCCAAGCGTTTTTCTTGCTCAGTCTTCGGTACAGCCTGCTGTATCACTTGTATCTCCTCATCAACAATGATTTGAGGCGTGTCAGTAGTTTTCTCCCTAGAGACATCATTAGAGCTTGATGGGCCACTTGTGGATATATTATTGCCTTTATCTCTCGAATCAGTCATAGGAGCATGTTGTGGTAACACCACTTCAACTTGCGGAGGTGGCGGGGGAATGTTTGCTTGGAGAGAATCAATTTGTTTAGAGAGCTGCTCAAGGACATTTAGGACTTGCTTCATTTCTGTTTCGAGGGCAACGACACGAGCTTGTTCAGCACCACGCATTTGTTCGGCGTCATCAGCCATTGTTACTCTAGAACGAGTACGGATTGGTGATCTTGGGTGAGCCGTGTTGTTACCTAAGGTGAAAAAGATAATATAAGAAACAACGACAAGATAGGAAAATTGCCCATGACAATGGTCTAATCATCTCATTTTAATTATTTTAAATGTTTGAACCAAACTCCCTAACAATGAACTAAGAATTGAAATTCAAATCCCTAAACATTGAACTAAAATTGAAAACACGGAATTGAAGTCAAGATCCCTAAACATTGAACTAAAACATCTCATTTTATATGCTTTCGGGAACCCAACGCCTTGCGAAGCTTCTTATTTTCAGCTTCAATAATTTCCGCTTTTCGCTTAAGATGCTCAATTTGTGCTCACTGAGTGGGCTTCTTAGTCACATCGGGGACCATTGGACGTAAGGCCTGGTCGCCTTGATCTAACTGGTCCAACCACATTTTGAGCTCTTTTTTGGGAGTGGAAATGAATTGTACGTCGGTTTTCCCATTGCATATAAGACAAGACTGACGACGAAACCTATTGTCATGGACCGACAAAATTACAATAAAGTAAGTAAATTGCAAAGTAGGAGTTTAGACAACTTACTTTTACCAGAAAAGGGATGACAATCACATAGACACACGCACGAAATGTGCGGCTCGATTTCTATCTAGATGGCTTAACAAGGTGGAGCTAAGGGGATGATCTGACCGTTGCAGTCTCGCATTAACGTGTCAGGCCCCCCTAACTCCGGCTTAGTCGAATGGAATGTCCAATAATCACGCAATCTCGCGGATATGGACAAACACATTTGACACCATGAAAGAAATTTCGGGAAGAGAAGGTCAACCTCTACATAGCAGTCTCGCTTTAGAGGAAGTATCCTTCTCAACACCATCCTAGAAATCCTATCGCAGCCCAGGTCCGGCTACAGGTCGTGTGTGCAATGTGTAGTGCTAAAACAATTTGAAAATCATGCACAACAATTTACAATACAAACAGCACTTCAATATAAGGGAAAATAAATCATTCATCTTTACACCCTCCCCGCAAGACAAGGATTAGCAAAGACTACTCCCCTTATACTTCCCATCTCGCAAGAACATTTAACACCTTAAAAATGTTAGTGACATACACAGTGTCCTTGTTGCCAAACAAAAATATTTTTAAAAAAACAGGCCTATGTCCACTATGAGTTTTAACTCTAAGTCCCAGCGGAGTCGCCAAGGCGTCGCGACCTAATTTTTCGGGTTTGCCACCTAAAACTAGGTTGATGGACTGCTAAGTTTTTAAACTTAGCTCGGGCTCTCCCAAGCCCATACCAAATCGCGACTTAAGTCTAAACCTTTTAAACATGCAAAATATTATCTAGGAGTCGCCACTAATCAGTTTACGGTAGGTCGATTAGACACCTAAGTAAAATAAAGGGAGATTTATTTTACTCCTACGAACCAGAGACTAAGGGTACGGGGACATGGTTACACTAGAAATTTCTAATGCCCTTTCGGTACCATTTCTTTTTATTTTTTTTAAAAAATGTTTTTTGCGAGCGACTTGGATTTATTTTAACCTGGACTTCTATCATGTCAAAAGGTGACCACACGGGTGCTCAACCATTATTGAATAAAAAAATAAATAAATTGCATCACACAAAGCAAACATCTTTTTTGGGGTTTTTCTTAAGAATTAGAAAAATGCATTTTTAGCTAAATGGCTTGATTTTACTAATATGCAAATTCAAATTAAATGGGCCTAATATGCAATCTAATTAACATGCACCTCATGACCTAATTTACTAATGGACATGTTCTAACTAAATAATCATATTATGCAAACTAGTTAAAATGCATCTAGTATTTTTGTATTTTTTTTTATTGAAATTCAAAATCAATAAAAACCCTAATTAAGCTATCTAAAAGGATAATTTTCTAATTCATTTTTGGGATTATTTTTTACTTAAACCCTATTATGTCTTAGAAAAATATTTTTTTTTTTTTTTTATTTTTATTATGAGAATATAAAAATATGCCAATTTTATCTAAGACTCTATAAAAAAGGGTTGTTTAAGATTGACCCTAACCTATTTTTAAAAAAAAAAAAATCTAAAAATGCAATTCTAAAAAAAATAATATATAAAAAAAAAAGAAATAATTTATTAAACCTACGTGTCTAATATGCTCATGCAAGATTTTGATTTTTTTTTATTTTTTGATTTTTAGTTTTTTTTAAGACAAGTAATTATTAAATAAACATTAAATCTAAACCATCAACAAAATTAAGCAAGGAAAGATTAAAATAATCGAAAAAATAACATGTTGTCTCACATGTTAAATTAACGGTTATTCTAACCCTAATTATCACAACAAAGAGATCAAAATAATTACAAATCGATCCAAGTCTTACGGACCAAATTAAATAATTATCGTGATTAATCAATTGAAATTCTACCAAAAGAAAGCCCAAAAATTAATATAATTAAAAAATGATCCGATGTCTCTCGGATCAAATTAATAATTATATTAATTTCAGACAAAATCCTATGGATAATGCATACTAAATATTCAAATAATTAACAACGACATACCATGTTCCAATTTAAATAATAATGATTTAAAAAAAAAACTACCTTGACTTCCTTTTTTTAAAAAGGATCGGCGCGCGGATTCACGAACAATAGTATCGTTGAGACAGGCTCAATGATAAGGCTCGCGTGTATGGCTAGCAAGGATGGCCCGCGGCGGTGATCATGGAATGACCAACGAAATATCGAAACCCAGTATGAATTAGTGGGCGTCGAACAATGGCCAGCGAATCTGAGAGGATTTTCAGCGTGACCTCCACTCAAGACTCTGACCTTTACTTTGACCAAGCCATTGAATAATCCAATAATCACCGCTTGCTATTCCTTCAGCTGTTGTATCGCTCACGGGTTGGAAGCTATGGACGATCGGTCGAGGAACTTCTGGCACTCCGGGGCTGCGTTGGCGTTGGAGAACTCGAGGCCGACTGGAGAAGATGCCGAATCCGCCGATCGTTGCTAGAGTTTGCCGTTGAAGGATGTGAGACGTGGCTGAGACCGCTTGGAAATCGGTGTGGATGAGCAGCGGGCAGGGCAACGTCGGGTCGCTGAGGCGCGGCGTCGGGAGTGCCGGCGCGTCGTCCGGTGAGCGGAGACGGGCGGTGAAGTCGCCGGGTGCTGGACTGAGGCGAGCGGCGCGGTGGCGAAGGCGCAGCAGTGGCAGCGCGAGCAACTCGGAGACCAATGGTGCGGGGGTTGGTCACACGGCAAGGGGGGGCTACGGAGAAGAAGAACAGTAGCGTTTCTTTTGCTTTTCTTTTTTTATTTTCTCCCTCTCTCACCTGTCCATTCGCACGTTTCTCTCACTGAAGCTCCCTGTTCTCACTGCTGACTTTTCCCTTCCTGTCAGAGAGAGAAAAGATAAAAGGTTTTTTTTTCTTGAAACAAAATGGACGAAGGTTGCTTTTCCTCGTACGAATTTTCTCTCAAACTTTTTCTGAATTTTTGAATTCGCCTCCCCCCGGTTATGAAAAATAAAGCTCTCTTTTATACTGATTCCGAACAGCTGCTTTGTATGGCGTATTTCGAGTTTCCATATTCATTGCGTTGATTCAATCGTCGCAAATCGGAACGTGATTTCGTAATGTCAGCCGATTTTGCAGACCGATTCCTTCCATTTTATCAAAATCCTGCCCTTTGTTCACCTGATTTTTAATTGTTTCTGCATTTATCAAAATCTGAATATTCATCGAATTTCAAATTTCCATACATAATCAATCAAATCAATTTCCTCCATTTTTTTATTTTTCCTTTTATTTGTTCAAAATGCAATTTTATTTTTCTAAAATTAGGTGTCAACAGTGGTGAAGCTATTAAAAATATTAATTGGAATATAGAGAAATCTAGGACAAGGGGGTGTACACACATTGAGGGCTTTGTCCTAAATTTATGAAGATTGCACTTTAGCAACATTTGGTCATGATATGATCAAAACCAAGTATGGCTCAACAAGCGCACCCAATAATTTCAACCCTTATGGTGTGGCAACTCTCTAAAAAGAAAGCATAAAATTGACCCTCAACAACAGTAACAACACACCCAATTTGTGTTCACACCTCTGACATCCCTTCTTTTCTTTTCCTCTCTTGGTAGAAATTAGATGAAATTTGAGTCCATTCCAACCTCAGCCTATATCTTTCCCTATATAATGTTTGAATCTCCCTTATTTGGCCCAATGGAGTGATGACTAGCTAGAGACTGATATTGACAATAAAGACAATGACGGACGTTGAAATTAGCTCGGGAGGCGAGTATGATTTCTTGCCAGGGGGATATGTATAGAAATTTTACCTAAAATCTCGCGATAAAAATTGTATCAAGAACCAAGTCGTCGGGGAGTGATGGATCCAACCATCTTGAAGCAAGTGAACCGGATTGAATTCAATCGCATCCACGCCTTCTCCGATCCCCGGTGGCACAACAACTTTGTCTACATGAAAATGAAAATTGTAGCCCCACCCTAGAGGGGGTGCGGTACAAATATCCTAAGGTGCCCCCGAGGAGTTAAAAATATAGTGTCGTGCATTTATTTGTATTCGAATGCACCTTTTTGATGGAGAACCGGATCTGGCAGCGTCGACGCCGAGTCTTGCAGAGGGAGCAGCTATCCCCAGGGGGAGGAAGCGGATGGCCGTGATGCTGCGGCGGATGGCAGCGGCGTCTCGCAAAGGTCATGGTGGTGGTGGGGGTGCAGGGAGTAGGAAGTGTTGGAGAAATTGCTTTGAATTGGAAAGAAAATGTTGTTAATGGTTTACTGGTACATAAAAATTGTGGAGTCTAATTTCTAGTCCACCTTTTCATTTAAACAAGATAGAAGACATTCACCATTTATATGATGGCCCACGTAACTCAATCTTTTCTACGTGGGATTAGAAGAAAATACTATTTTATTTGTTTTACGAACAAACAACCAATAAGAAGTACCCACAACATCTGCCCCTGATCACGTGGAGCCGTCGTGCCGCCACTTGAAACTTTGCATCATCCCCAAGTTTGGCACATCGAAATTGTCCGTGAAAGCTGTCCCCATGAGCCACTGCAATCGGTTCAGAGACGCGATCGGGGGGTGAATCATAATCGTCGCAAGATGAGCAAGGCGTCGCCGTTTCTGGGGCACGAGGCTGCGTTCGAGATCCAAGGGCACAAATCGGAGATCGACCGTATTTCACAACATGTAATGACCCTTTTTCCTTCTTCTTCTTTTTAATAATTTTACTTTTGTTGTCGTAGTCAGTTATGTTTTCGACAAGTCTTTGATGGATTGATTACGGTTATTACTTGTTCTGGGATTTCAAGAAACAAAACCCAGAAAAGATTAACAATGTAGATTCTGTTTCCCAAGAAAGCCCTACCTATTCATCGTTATGGCAAGCGTCTCCTCGTGGTCAGTGAATAAATCAACTGAGGAAGGAAGCATCAAAGGAATCAAGTTGAATAAGTTTTGCCCAATTCTCTCTCCTTTACTTTTTGCTGATGCTACTATTCTTTTTTTTTTTTTTAATTTCTTTTTATGGATTTGACAATTAGGGAATGCCAAAATTTGGTTGCTATCCTTAACCAATATTGCTTTGTAATGGGTCAAGCTATAAACTTGAACAAATCATGCATATATTTTAGTGGGGGCTGCCCTTTCAACTTAAAAAGAAACATGGCACAAGAGCGGCGAGTTCCGAGTATTGAGGAGATCGGGAAGTACTTGGGCAATCGTTTGGACTAGGGCCATTAAAAAAAACAGATGTTTCCTCAGGTGTTACCAAGGGTAAAAATGAAACTGGTGGATTGGAAAGAGAAGTTGATATCCAAAGAAGGCACGGACATCCTTATCAAAATGGTGTTGCAAGCATTACCCACATAACCTATGTCGATATTTGGCATATCTTTCTCGGTTAATAAGGCAATAGAACAAATAATTGTTTCGTTTTGATAGAACAAAATGAGAATCGAGTAGGCATGCATTGAAAGAGATGGGAAATCCTAAAAACCAGGACAGATCGTGAAGGGTTGGATTTCAAAGATCTTGTTATGTTTAATAAAGCTATGTCGGGGAAACAAGTTTGGAGATTATCACAATCTCCATCAGCATTGTAGAGTAAAGGCTTGAATGAGTATCCACTTCCCTAAGGGGATAAATCTATGCTGGAAGGGGGTTCTACCCCCTCATGGGGTTGGCAAAGCCTTGTCATGGGCGGAGATGTGACTCGGCCAAAAGTGAAATGGGCGGTGAGCGACGGTGCAGCAATAAGAATTCGCGAGGATTGCTGGCTTTCTTAGGGTGTGTAGGAGGGACGGCAAACAGAGACGACCCTAAGCTAGTCTCAAAAATTAATAACCGAGAAACAGGTACGTGGAAAAAATAAAGTATTGAAAAACCTGTTCGATGGGCACATGGTGCGAGAATTTCTCCCATTTAGTCTGTGACACCAAGAGATGTTAGACTAGTTTGGGATGGAAAGAAACCAAAGTCCTTTACAAGGAAAAGTGGATATAACACCATGCGAAACAGAGTCTTGCGGGCACTAATCAACCTTCCACGTCATTCCAGCCTCTCAGTCCAAAGGAGAAGAAGTACACAAAAACCAAGGATTTGTCACTGTACTTGAAATGGTTGTCCATTGTACAAACAGTGATAATTCCATAGGAAATTGCAAACCGCAGAAAATATCAAACTAAGAAAGTGAGGAGCCTATCAAAATATGTTCCCATAGTAAGTAAGAAGCTAGATAGAATAAATGGGTTTGTGAGTAGTAACACTAAAAGAATACATGAAAATACAATCTAGTAATTGTATGATCCAATTTGAACCAAACAAATGATCAAACAATTAAGGGCGCGCATGACAAAATTTATGTTTCTCTATTTCTCTGTTTTTCTGTTCCCCGGAACAGATTTGGAACAGAAATCCGTTTGGTAATACAATTTCATTTTTCTATTTCTGGAATAGATTTTTATTCCAGAAATAGATTTGGAACAGAAATCAAAAGTTAAAATTTTTAGTTTTTCTATTTCTGGAACAAAAATGAGAAATCAAAATTTTTCTCATCGTTCACTCTCGTCACCGCCCGTCACCCACTTGCCGCCCCTAGGATGTCGGATGCCCACCGTCGGTTGCCGGCCTCGGCCACTGCACTTCGGCCGCCCGTCACCAACCGCTAGTTGCCGGATGCCGAACGCCCATCGGTCATTGGCTGCTCATCGCCAATTATTGGATGCTAGAGGCTCATCACCAACCACCGGATGTTCATCGGCAACCGTCCGCTGCTCGCCACTGGCCGCTGAATGTCAGTTGCCCGCCACCTGCTGCTGGCCTCCTGTCGCCGGACTTTGGATGTCGGATGTCAAACTCCAGACGTTGGACACCGGTTGCCGGTCGCCGGTCGCCAAACTCTGGTGTTGGACTTCGGACTTTGGCCGCCCCCCGCTGGTCACCAGACTTGGCGCCAGACGTCGAACATCGGTCATTACACAAAAACCCAACGATCTAATTGTTGCATAAGAATCCTGAGGCACTAAAGAAAATGATCTTCGGTGGCCAGGACTCAAGAGACCCCCCTTGATCTTGAAACTAATAAGCAATTATATGGTGTATGGACTTTATCTACCTGCATCAATGAGGTTCTTCGTAGCCATATAGTCAATTCTGTATGGGCCCGTCACATCAAAAACTTCCTTTTCGCTTGCACCAATGCAGCATATAACCACAGAAGCATTGGCTAAGGCTGGCCTTATCTGATCGGGCTTCTCCAAGTCACATTCCACAACTTCAAGCTTCTCTATAGCTAGGCTAAAAACCATAAAATAGCTGTTATTTGTTATCACAGAGTATCTTATAAACAATAATGGATTTATAAATGAAGATTACCATAAGAAACGACAATGTAATGGTTGAAAAGACAGTGCTAATGAGAAGTCATTCATATACCTCTCAATCCTTTGCTTAAGCTTCAACGAGAACTTCTCATTGTCTTCCTCGGCTGTCTTCAGCAATCTCTCCAACAAGTGAGAGCAATCCCTTAAACATTGGCAAAAAATGGAGAAGTCTAATGGACTTACCACATATATTCATTCCGCTTTAACTGATAAACTCTATTTACCGATGATAATCTTCTCATTAAGACAATCCATATCTAAAAAAAAGAAGAAGAGATTAAATAAAATAGTCACTTAATAGACATATAAAAAGAATTACAATATATAAATAAATATCTTTTACCCAACTCAAATTTTTCTGCATTCTCGATACACTCTTCAACATCAATCGGTACACGAACGGCTCTCAATCAATCTTGAGTGCAAATCAAAGCTTCCACTACTTTGGGAGTTAAAGAACTTCGAAAGACATTAAACACACGACCCGATGTACTAAAAGTTGACTTTTAAGCAACAGTAGTTACGGGAATAGACAAAATATCTCGAGCTATCAAAGAAATGATCTTATCTTTTGAGCCAGTAGTCTTCCATCACATCAAAGGTCAAGATCAAGAACTTTTTCATTTTTTTCTTAAAGATACTCATCAAGCTCGAATTTGTTATCATCACACCCTTATTCATTCGAATATAAAAATATTTTCTTCCAAACTTGGGCGTCATACTTCTTTATTCCTTCATTACCACCCGCATCAGTATTAGGACCACTACTACTTACACCCAAACTATGGCCACCAAAATTTCGATTAGTTGAAATAAGAAAAGATTGCTCATAAAATTCATACAAACGCTCCAATGTATCATTCACCTTGTAATGCATCTCTTTAATTTTCAATTTATCATCATAAATTTGTCCATACAAGAAACTCACATAATTCAACTTGGCTCTAGGATCTAACACAACCGCAATCAACACCATCATATTCACTTTATCCAAGCTTCTATAATATTTGTCAAATTTTTCTTTCATTTTCACATCCATAACTTGAAGCTTAGGATCCAAAGCATCGGCTGCATCTTTCAAATATCTATACAAAAGAGCTATCCCTTCAAAATAATCATTTGAAGTAACATATGAACTCCCCAACATCCGATTGGTGGCATCATAGAATACTTTTAGAAATTCCGAAAGAATAATAGCGTTTTCCCAATCATCATCACTAGGAATTTCATGGTTAAGCTCACTTGCAAAAGATAGATCATCTTCTTCCATCATTTCAAAAGCTTTTATGAACTTTATGGCGATATCTAACATGAGGTAAGTGGAGTTCCATTTAGTGGCAACGTCAAGAACTATCGAGCCCTTATAAGTGATATGTTCACTCTCAATGTAAGATTGAAATACTTTGGCTCTCGTGGGAGAACTCCTTACATACCTAACCACATTTCGGATACGTGCAATGGAGTCACGTACCATAGTCAAGCTATCTCTCACAATCCAATTTAATAAATGAGCTGTGCACCTCATGTGCAAAACACTACCATCTAATATCAACAACCCTTCTTTCAAAAGTTTTTCCCTCAAATAGCCAATTGCAACATTATTCGAGCTAGTATTATCTATAGTGATTGTGGACACATTTTTTATATTCCCCACTGTCGAATGCATTTCTCCCCCATTTTCCCAATCTTCCTACCCCTATGACTATGCATTACCACAAAGTTGATGATTTTTTCATGCAACTTCCAATTTTCATCAATAAAATGTGCAGTGAAATACAAATAATTCATATTTTGAATGGAACTCCATGTATCAGTCGCGAGTGCGATTCTAGAATTAATCTTTCCAAAATAAGTCTTCAAAGAAGTTCTTTCATATAAATACAACTTCATGCAATCTTTTGCCACTGTGAAACGTGATAAATGTTTAAAGAGAGGTTGTAACTCACTGACAAATTCACGAAATCCAACATGCTCAACCAAGGAAAAATGTTGCTCATCAAGGATGATTAATTACGCAAGCATTCGCCTACAACGTTCTTGATTAAACAACCATGTCGATAAGACGCTACCAATACTAGAATCTCCTCCTGTCTTGCTAGCCATGTCTACATTACGTGGTGTAAATAATTTCTGCATTTCATCTACATTATAGGGAAACCTCTTGCGTGTGGTCAAGTGCTTCCTCATTGCAGAAGTACCATTAACAACACGGTACTTAAGCACAGACCCACAATGAATGCACTTCACTTGATATGTTTTTACATCCTTATCATTAATTCTCGCATAATGATTCCAACATTCAAATGTATATTTCTTATCATGAGGAAGATGAGAACCAGGTACCTTATTTGTGGCACTCATGGTAGGGGTGCCTCTTCTTTATTTTCATTGCCAGAAAACTCCAATTCCGTGATTGGAGTCATCTCCTCACGTCCCTCCAACTCCATTGATGTGTTATCTTGATACATTAACTTCGACTACACAACAATAATATAATATAATTAGAAATTTCAAAATAAAGAGCAAACTAGAAATGAAACACCACTAGAACAAGAATGTCTAGCATAGAAATGGGACTCCCTTCACACGAGCAAATCAAGGAAGCAATCCCATAGAAATGAGACTATTAAACTTAGCAAGAAACTTGGCTTACCCAGCAAAAAGGTAAAACAATTGATTGTTGGATGCAGTTAAATTTTTTACACTAAACTAAATGTCGCTCGTATTCTTTTTGTACGCAGAATGCTGCCCCAGAGTGTACCAAGCTGTAGGATGTATGCACTCATTTAGCAGGATCAGGAAACCATGATAGACTGTCGAAATCAAGATGTGACAATGTATGTATTTTGTTTCCTGGAAGAGCAAGAGTTCGTTAATATGAAGCTAATTACCCTACCACCCTATTGGAGCTAGTTTTCTTGAATGATTCTTTTACAACTACACGAAGCAGGGTGCACGATATACCATTTCATGGGTGCCTTTTCTATCATTTACCTCAACTGAATGCTAGTGCTTAGATCCAAGGTTTTGGTTTTGTGTAGGTTAGATGGTGCGGGGGATTTTTAGGAATCAGACTTGAGACCTCCGGGATCTTAGTAAGGATGGACCATCACTAGGCAAATCATGTTACTCATGTTAAATTATTAGGAAATCCTAGTAATCTGAAGAGGAGGTTTATGGCGACATTTGGATGGAGTTCATACTTTGTCTCATCAGTTATTGTATTTAGTTGGATTGATTTGATAATAGAAACCAATGAATAGGCTCAAAAGTGCACCATGACAATTATTTGTAGCATTTCCAGTTACATAAAAAAGATTACGCCCAAACACAAGCTTTCATCATACAGGCCTAGGTGGCTGTGGCTATTAGCAATATATGTCCTAGTGGTTCAAATTATGTGGAGTTCAATCCAGCAGCTTCCTAGATGAAGTTCCAAAAATGTTTGCAAAAACATAAAGTCAATGTAACCAAACAGAGTCATTCATGTCTCTCCAGAAACATAAAGTTTGCAAAACGACAGAGAGAGGGGGTAGCAGAGATTACCGGCACAGGTCGGGGGCAGCTGGGCGAGCGGCGTCGGGCGGCGGACGAAGAGTGTCAGGGCCGACTGGGCAAGTGGCTAGGCGAGCAGCTTCAGGGGAGGCTTGGCAAGCGGTGTCAGGGGTGACTAGGTGAGTGGCGTCGAGGGTAGCTGGGTGAGCGGCTTCAGGGACGACTGGGCGAGCAATGTTGGGGGCGGCTGGGCGAGTGGCGAGTGTCGTCAGGGGCCAATTGGGCAAGTGGTGTCAAGGGCGGCTAGGCGAGCGGCGTCGGGGGCGAGTAGCGTTGGGGGTGGCTAGGCGGCGGCCTCCACCGAGGGGACAAGCAGTGTCCAGTGGCGGTGTCGAGGGTCAGCGGCTGAACGGCGAGGTGGGCGAGGGGTGACGGCGTCAAGGGAGGCAAGGGCAAGGCGAGCACGGGGCGACTAGTGTCCAGTGGCGAGATGAGCGATGTCTGGCGGCGGCATCGAGGGCGAGCAACGTCCGGTGGCAGTGTCGAGGGCAAGCAGCATTGACAATAGGGCAGAGGCAGAGAACAAGAAAGGACTCCGAGGAGAATTGTGAAATGAGGGAGGGTAAACAATTATAATTGATTTGGGGCTTTTTTGGAACCCTAACCGATTCTCGAAAAATGGGCAGGGAACCGAAACCGGTCTCTTTAGAACTGAGAACCAAACCGGACCCTTCAGTGCGATTCTTCGATTTTCCGGTTCTACCAGGAGCTGCGCTCACCCCTACCATGTACCCACTCAGAAACCGGTGGTTTGGTTTTAAGATGAAATAGTATTCGGTTTCTGATTCCAAAGAATTGGGAACCATCCTGCCAGTCCGGTTCCCGATTTTTGGATGGGAATTGAACACTCCTAGTTCCATACAATCCATAACCTTTGTTTAAGAGAAGGCCAATCTGGAGTCAAATATCTAGGGCAAGAAATTTTCCTTTTTTGTTCTCCTTTTTAAATAATCACTTCTTTGGCCCTTTCCAAGCCAATTTTGTGGGTTCGCTTTATGGTTATATTTTATTTAAAAAATTTGCCACCTCAGAAAGCTTGAAGTCTTTCGGTATAGTCACTTGTCATGTCATGCATGCTGTTTTAAGAGAAAATCAGATGATATTTGAATATGGATTATAAATTTTAGTCATCCCGTGATTAATATTCAAAATTTTCAGCCACCCTCCTTGTGATATCTTTAATTTTCTTGATTTGAGTTACGTGACCAATTGTTGTGAGTGCAACATAAAGAGTTTTTATATCTATTAAAGGAACAGTCCATAAAATCCGATGAGACGTCACTTCAATAGCATGACGTATTGAAACTTTTCAACTTGCCTAATTTCTTTGCATGCACACAAAACGTGCCCATCCACGAGCATCGATTGAGTATAACAAACGTTCCACTCATTGATCAAGTATATCAATCATATCTTTGTGGGACACTCAAAGTTTTCGTGTCCGCTAGTGAACATGCTACCCCACAACATAGCATTATATAAAAGCACTTTTGGTGCCTATCTTTTTAGACTAGGTAGATTATATTTTATTTATAATCAACTCTAGTGTAAGTGAAACATTATCTTATTGAAAACATCAATTACAGAAAAATAAAAATAGATAGCACCTTTAAAAATTGTGGATTTCAGGAATAACCAGACTCATTAAGATGACAACAAAGTGAAATTTGAATATTATAGTAACTTGATATGCTAAGGAAGAATGTGTTTCAACAAAAATTAAGGATAGGATTGTTGCACAAACATATTTTTATTTTTCTCCGAAAGTAGGCTCTGACCCACCCAACGTTTAAGAGTTAATTGAAAATCATTTAAAAGATAATACCCATCATAATAGCCCCCCTCCCTTTTTTTTTAATATCATGCTTCGAATCAATATCAACTGTTTTATAAATGTTAGTCAATTCTGCTGGTGAGATTTGTACAATAGCAACCGAACTATGAGATTTGTACCATAACATTGATTTTTTACTTCGAGACAATGAATTGCAATGAACAAGAGCGACGATGAACTGCACATAATCAACTCAAGAGTTACACATTTGAGAGAAAGTGCGGTTTGTCTCTGTTACGTTAACCTTAATGAATGAAGAATTGGTGATAGCTTCAAAGGAGTCGGTTACATCATCTTCTTTGACTAACTTAAGCCTCAATCAACTAACTCTTGCTCGATGATTAGCAAATTTCTTGCCATAGAAGAATTCCGTCGCAGTATGGGAATGTTTCAACCACCGCAACCGTTTTGCTTCATCAATTTCGAAATTCAGGTTTGCTAATCTTGTGGAAATTCGATCTTTCAAAGCTCCTCCTTCACCTTTGCAATGCCGGTGCTCCTTGTGATAATCCCTACTTTGGAGACGTGTATTTGGACTCTCTTCATTCTCGTCAATGTTGCTAGTTAATTTTGATGACCCATTTGATTACTCATTGCATAGAAAAATTAAGGATGGACCCTGTCCCCCAAATAAAAATATTATTAATTTTCGTCATAGATATGAGGGGCATTTTCATTATAGATATGTCCACATAAATTGCACTCGAGCCGGTTGCCAATGGCATTTGAATTGGCCTCACTAGTTCAGTGAATTTGAACACAGGCTCCGAATTTTATTCAAACTTTAAGACCAATCCATCATAGGTCTGGCCCTCTTTAATGAAGTTAACAGATAGAATTATGATAAAATGAAAAGAGAATTTCTATATATTTCTATGTTTATAATACTGATGATATAAGAGCTTATTTGTAGACTTCTAGACAACTATTTAAAGTAATAAAATATTACAATATCAAATAAAATCAATTAAATTAATAAGGAAAGATAAATATCTCTAACATTACCCATCAATGGAGAAAGTGACGTTCTTGGCAAGCAGGAGATATCAGAAGATAAGGCAAAAATAGAAGCTTTGTGATCTTCGAGAAAAAGGAAAGCACATTAAGATATCCTCTTTGCTTGAACCGAAACTTCGTGATCGGGAGGATTTCCTTTGCTGGCTGGAAAAGACAAAAAGACTTTGAGGGAATGAAGATTCTATGGGAGAAGGCTCGAAAAAAGATTTGGTGGAATTTCTTTTGGGGAAACAGGGCTAAAGGAAGAAAGGAAAAAAAGTTGGTGACATTTTGTGGAGAAAAGATCCATTTCCTTCGGAAAGTCTTGATGGGTCAGGATTAAGGTCAAGAGACATCCTTTTCCCGATAATCACCATCACAACGCAAAATTCAAGGTAAAAACATTATTTGAAACTAATTTGATAGGGGAAAATTACCAAAATAGTCCTAAACCTTTTTCATTAGTACTAAGTCAGTCCTAAACTTTTCAATTGAACTAATTTAGTCTTAAACATTTTCATATTGGTACCAATTCAATCATTTCTCAACTAATTTAAGCAAGAAATTACTAACGTGGCTGCCGACGGTCTTATGTGGCAAAAAAATTTATAATTTTTTTAAATTTTTTTCAATTTCTTTTTTTTTTTTTTTTCCTAACCCCTTGGTTGGCGAGGTTGCCAACTATCCATCCTTACCCCACGAGGCTTGTTGGGGCGAGGTTGCCGCGCCCTCTTCGTCGACCACAAGCGGTCGGCGCGGCAGCCCTCGCCGACCAAGGGTGAGGGCCTCCACGTCCTTGTCAACCATAGGCGCCCAAGGCCCATGGGCGAGGGGCCCATGCCCTTGCTCGTGGCGGGTGAGGGCGTCGTGCCCTTGCCTGGATTTGGATGAAGGTCGCGGCACCCTCGTCCACCACAAGCAGGGTCACCGCGCCCTTACCTATGGCCGACGAGGGTGCGGCGGCCCTCACCGCCAATGGCCGAGGGTTTCGACCCTCGCCCGTGGGGCCCGGCCCTTGCTAGTGACCAACGAGGTCGTGGGGGCCCTCGTCCCAACCAGTCATCATCGGCCGGTGACCTTGCTGGCCAAGGGGTAAGGAGAAAGGAAAAGGAAAAAAAAAAAAGAAAAGAGAAAAATGAAAAAAAAAAAAAAAAATTTAAAAAATCTGAAAAAATATAAAAAAAAAAAATTATAAAATTTGTCCACGTGGCTCCACATGAGATTGCCGGTGGCCATGTGAGCAATTTCCGGCTTAAATTAGCCGGATGGACTGAATTGGTATCAATGTAAAAAGGTTTAGAACTAAATTGGTGCAATTGAAAAGTTTATGACTGAATTGGTACCGATACAAAAATGGTTTATGACTTTTTTGGTACTTTTCCCAAATTGATAGGCTCTTATTTGAGACAACCGACTATTTTGGGACATTTTTTTCAAAAAAATGACCTCAATTAAGGCTTTTATTTAAAATTTTCCCCAACTTAATTGTTGAGTGATCCAAAAGGATGGTGAATATAATCAGAAATGGAACTTTAATATCTTTGAATTTCCCTTTATATCTCAATTTCAATACTTCATTTTTCTTGTCAACCTAAAGCATACCCAGTTAGAGTATTTAAACTATGTTTTGAATTTCTTTGCCATCGAATTCAAAGACGTGAGGTGATATTGGTTGTGTCCCTCTTTTGGGAATTCGTCTTTTAAGTTCAGATATCGAAATTTTCATTCTCTTATCCCTCCTCAATCGTTCATCTATTCTGTACATAAGGAATATGACCATCGCCTTTGATTACTTTCGATCAATCATTGGAGATTTTCAAGACCACGAAAAAGGTCAAATATTCAATAGCATGAACCCATTTTATTGAAAGAAAAATTTCCGTCTTAGTTTTGCTTCCCTGCTCTCACAGAGGCACAAAACTCACATGCATCAATGGTCCTAATCTCCAATACACACGCATTGGCCATTTATCAAGGCGGGCTTTCCAGAGGAGGACAAGTTCTGAAACGAGTTCCTCCCGATTCTTTTTGAATAAGTGTGTGATCCCAGCCTCCTTCTGGTCCTACTCTTGTTTGAGCATGTGAGACGACAAGACCTTAAAGGAAGGAAAATGTGGAGGAACTCATTAGTGCAGTTGTACGTATAGAAATGATAATAGTAATGGAGAGATGAAAAGAAACTTACCGGAAGCGATCACCAATAGAAAGACCAGTGCACTGAGTTTGATTTGACTTGACCCTTCTCCATTTTTAAGTGTATTTGGCTTGATTGATTGACAGGGTAAGATTGTGAAAGATATGTCTTGTGTGTCCCATTGAAGTGGGTTTATATAGATGTCTAAAGTTCACTATTTTTGTAATTTGAGTAAATGCAAGATTAAAAAAAAAAAAAAGTAATTGGCTTGCTACATATTCAGATTCAGCTGCTGATGTACTTATTGAGTATTTTTCTTTGTTACCTTTATTTCACAGATTGAAATGGGTTTCTATAGATGTCTAAAGTTCAGTATTTTTGTAATTTGAGTAAATGCAAGATTAAAAAAGGAACAGGAACAGTAATTAGCTTGCTACGTATTCCTATTCAGCTGCTGATATAATTACTGAGTATTTTTCTTTGTTACCTTTAGTTCCCCGATCTCCATCAAAATGCATCTTTGCTTTACTACGTAATAAGTTAACAAGGTATGCAATCAGATAGGTCGAGATTTTCTTATCATAATTTGAGCATTTCTCGTAGGTAATGGGATGATTTACTTTTCTTTCTTTATGGTAACAAACGATTACTGTCCTAAGAAAATTTAATACTATTTGATCTCCTACCAACAGATGAAGTAAATCTATTGGTGGCCTATCTATTGCTAGAGTGTACCCAAAATATGGCTTGTCTAGCACAAGCAAGTGAACATCACGTGTGATGGGTATAAATAGTCATGTGCATACTGCGTGGGTATTAATACAAGTGTGCTAACTTATCAACGAGTATGGAGATAAATATATGTCAATTGACAATGGTATCAATTGATGCCATGTGTTCAATTGTCGAAATACAGCGACGGACCACAAACATTTGCTAATATGAATATTAACAATATTTGTCAAAAGAATATTAATAAGCTGCTTTGAAGTTTAAGATCAATAAAACGAAAGGCGCACGGTTTTAGAGGAAATAGTTATCGTTCAAAGACCGAGTCGTCCGATAAATCAATTGAGACTAGAGGCATTGCTATGTAGGGAACAATTATCGTTTAAAGACCAAGTCATTTGATGGATCAGTTGGAGTCAACGACACATTTTTTGAAAGGGATAATTACTGCTTAGAAACAAGATCATGAAGTATGCACCAATTACAAGAAATCATGTCATGGACTAGCTTGTGCACGTAAAATGTGAAGTGGTATAATGTGAATATTATTGCGTAAATTTACATATCCTTTTTTTCATAATATTTTAAATCTAGAGCAATATTTTTTATTGATAAACCAAAAAATATATTTTTTTACTTTTTCTAAATAGCTTAACCAAATAGGCCTTTACACAATAAAAATAAAAAATTTGTTTATCAAATACTAACCTCTAATATGTCAATCATTGAGAGAAGTCAATATCGAGTTTGGCTTCGTGGTTGTATTTGGCAACTTTGCAATAAATTTATGATAAAAATGAGAATTAACGTATGCATTGAAATAAAGAAATGTATAAACATTCTACAACCATATTTTCTCACTTGACTCAAAGATTTTGAGGTCTTCTAAGTCCTCCTTACATGTGATAGTGACGCGGACCGTAATCAATCTTGAGCACATATAAGAGCCTCTGCCATTATTGGGGTGGAGGAGCTACGAATCACATCGAGCACATAACTTCCTATGCTAAATGCAACCTCCGATGCTACAGTGGAGAGGGGCACGGCCAAGATATCTCGAGCAACGGTAGAAACGATAAGATATCTTGATGAATTTCCTTTCTACTAACTTGATATATTAAATTCAGAGTTATAATGTTCACATGCTTCATCGACATACTTGTCCAATTTAGCTTTTTCATCCAAATACTATTGTCTAGTTTGGCTAAAATATATTTCAATCATAATATCAACACCAACTGTCGGGGACCTTGACATGTTTACCATCCTTATGCTCTTTAGCCTCAAGTTACTTTGAGGGCGTACACCAATGCAGTATCGCTTAAACAATAATGTTAGAGATGTTAACACTTTTTCTTATAAAGTTTTTGCCTGCTTGCTTTCATAGACATGAATAATCATTTACTTCACATAGTCTAACTTTTGTCATGGGTCAAGTACGTAATAATGAATAAAGTGAGATTAATGTTTTTCACATTGCCAAAATATTTATGGAATTTTGTTTTCATTCTCCGAGCCATTTCTTGCAAGCTTTGGTCCTCATTTCCATATTCTCAATCATCATATAAATCTCATACGCATACTTCGATTTTATTGCTAGTGACATAAGAAGTACCTGAAACTTTTATAGTTGCATTGAAAAATAACTTCAGAAAATGAAGAAAGTGATCCTAATCCTCACTAGTAGACAATCTTTTCCCCTTGGAAAACTCTTGAGCATATTTGCAATTTCGAAGTTCCATATTGTTAAAAGCCCTTTCAAAATTCACACTTTGAAAAAATAAGGATATTTCATGTTCTTTTTGAAATTTTCCAAAAAAACAAGAAAGGAAATATAGCATGATTCCGATTGTAATTACTTGACCTGAAATTAGACACTTCTCTCCAACCATTCCTCCCTTTTCTTTTTCTTTTTGCCTTGAAAATTCTCATCCTTTGATGCTATGATACGATTACAACCTTTCAAATCATATGTAATAGACGCATTTTGACTTTTTCTTAATTAATGTCCAAATTTTGGTATAATGTGAATATTATTGCGTAAATTTACATATCCTTTTTTTTTTTCATAATATTTTTAAATCTAGAGCAATATTTTATTGATAAACCAAATATATATTTTTTATATATATATATATATATATATATTTTCTAAATAGCTTAACCAAATAGGCCTTTACACATGGAATTAAGGATGCGATATATCTGAATTTATTTTTCACATCAGCTATGCAATCGACATACAGACCACTTTCTTGATTATTAAATATTTAGGGCCCGTAATTTTCAAGGTATTTTGCAAGTATGGGCACTTTTTGCATTGTTGGCTTCTGCATACATCTTCATTTAAATCGATCCATTTTGTCAAATTTTATTCTAGAGACCTTCTCACGAAGAATTCTTATAGTAATTTTTGGGAACGCTAAAAGTGCGGCTTTGATTTTGTGAAGTGTTAAAACATGTTGAAGTAATTTACTCTTTTAAGTTGACATTGGAAATATTTAGATCGGAAAAATTATCAAAATACAAACTTTTCCTAACAATTATCGTTAGAACATGATCTTAATTCCCCTAATACAACCAAGAGGCTCTCTCTGTTCCCTAATTGATTTTTTTAAAATAATTTGGATAACTATTGAAATTAAATTAAAATTGGTACTTGAAATCACATCCAGAAGCACCGAGATGTGATGCAATCCATGGTTGTCGTTATTTAAGAAAATGGCCAACCAGGAGTCAACAATCTAAGGGCGAGAAATTTTTGTAGTTTTTCCATTTCTCATATAATTTTTTTACCCTTTCTAAGCCAAATTTCGCGGCTTGGTTTTCTAACAAGGGTTTTTAATTTACAAAAGTTCCAGTCCTGAACAGCTTAAAGTCTTCGCGAGTCGTCATGATGTGTTGTGTTATGCATACCATTTTGAGAGAAAATTAGACGATTTCCTAAAATGAATTATATTTTTAGCCATCCCCGATAGAATATTCAAATTTTTCAGCTGCCCTCCTTATTATATCCGTCAACTTTCCTCATCCTGAGTCACGCAACTCATTGTAGTAATTGTTATATGCAATAATTTCAATTTTATTGAAGGAAAAATCGGTGAGGTTTGATGAGGTGTCGCTTCAAAATGACGTAACCGTTTTTTTTTTTCTTTTATTTCTTGTTATAAAGAGCGGTTTCTTTAAGATTCTTTTGAAAAAAAGGAAGAAAGAAATTATAGCTGCTGATTTTTTTGGTCAGTGACTCGCCTTGCTCAGGTATTTTTTCCTTTCTAATAACATGAGGTATTCGGTCTTTTCAAATCACCCATTTTCTATATATGTACGCAAATTGCCAGATTCACATGCATTGATCAAGTGTAATACACTTCATGAGAGTATGGAGGGTGACTCCCAAAGTTACTCTTAGGTGGGAGTCTCGATTATTTGAATGTGGAATTTGTTGGTTCATACACCAAGCAATGAACTACTTAGGCGATCCCTTATGGATAAACAAGCTATCAGATCGGAAAAAAATCAATAAATGAATCAAGACATTATCATTTATAGAAGATAGTACTAATAATGTAAAGAGATACCAAGTTGCATTCATTGTGATCTTATGACATATGAAGCTAAGTCAAAGCTATATAATCATCATGCCTTATAAGCAATTTGAACAAACAAAAAAGATCAACCCCAATAAGAATTTATTTTTTTCGTTTTACTTTTGTGTATCAAATCGGTTAAGATGTCAACTAAATTGAATGTTGAAATGAGAGTTGATAATATTAAGAAACATCCCATGCGCACCCATAAAATTTTACAGATTTTTTATTTCACCCAAGAAAAACAGTAGAGACATTCTAGGGAAAATTCCAAAAAGGGACCCGAAGTGCCATTATTTTCTCGAATAAGGACCCGAAGTGGACCTTGTTTCAAATAAGGATCTGAAGTAATATCACTTTCTCAAATAAGGGCCTAAAGTGGATGTTGTTTCAAATGAGGACCTGAAGTAATTATGTCCGTTTTAAATACGGACCTGATTTTCCGACGATTAGGGTTATTTTCATCATTTGCCATTATTTTTTTTTTTTTTTTTTTCTTCTTCTTCCTCTTCACCGGTGGCTGGCCGGCCACCGGCGATGCCCACAGAGGGCTAGGCGAGGGTTGCCCTCACCAGCGAGACCAACCCTCGCCAGACCGACCATTGGTAAGGATCGGCCAGGGTCTTCGCTTGCTGGCGAGGATGGCCCAGCCCTCGCTGGCCGCGGGCAAGGACACCCTCGCAGATCAGCCCTCGTCGGCCACAGGTAAGGCCACCCTTACCGAGATCGACAGGGGTCGGCCTCGCCTAGGGCCGGTGAAGGGCGACCCTCGCTCGGACCTCTATGGGCATCGGTGGGCCGGCCGGCCGGCCACCGGTGAAGAGGAAGAAGAAGAACCATAAAAAAAAAAAAAAAAAAAAGGAAGAAAATAAGAGAAAATGACAAATAACGAAAATATCCTTGATTGGTCGGAAAATTTAACCAACCGGCGACCGATGAGGTTAGGTCTTTATTTGAAACAATTAAAGCCACTTCAAGTCCTTATTTGAAGCAACCAAGGCCACTTCAGGTCATTATTTGAAATAAAGTCTACTTCGGGGCCTTATTTGAGAAAATAATGGTACTTCATATCATTTTTTGAAATTTTCCCGACATTCTAGAAGAAATTAGATTGATGAGAGTGCGGATAACTATTACTATGATTGATGTATACAATATCCTCGAATAAATAAAGATTAAATAAAATTATAATTCCAAGTGATGATAAATTAATCTTTGGAAGTGAGGGCTAAACGACATTTGTGTACCTCAACGCATATAATGGTTCCAACCACCATTTGAATAATTGAATTTAATTAATTTGGATAACTATTGGAAGTTAAATTAAAATTGGTACTTGAAATTACATCAACAAGCACCAAGGCGTGATGCAATCTAGCGTGGTTGTTTAAGAAAAGGCCAACCTAGAGTCAACAATATAAGGCGAGAAATTCTTATTTTAGTTTTCCAATTTTCGATATTATTTTTAATCCCTTTCTTCGAGTGTTGTGATGTGACTTGTCATGCATGCCGTTTCGAGATGAAATCAGAAGATGCTCCAAAATGGATTGTCAATTTTGGCCATCTTGTCATATAATATTCAAATTTTGCAGTCACTCTCTTTATGGAGCATCCATTTTGGCTATCTTGTCATATAATATATCAAGTTCTTTAGTTCAAGTCACGCGAGTTACATAAGATGCCTTCACCCTTCTTGATGGATGCATCCGCGAGACCTGACGGAATGTCACTTCAATTGATAAAACTTATCTTTCCTTCAAGACTTTTCCAGGCAAATAAGAAAGAAATTATATGAGATATCCTAACTTTTCAACTTGCTTAATTTCTACCCATGCATGCAAATTGCCTCATTCTAGTGCATCGATTGAGTATAATAAGAATTCTGGAGACAGAAGTATGAAAGGTGAGTCCCCACGTTTTTCTTGGGTGAGAGCTGTTTTATTTGAATGTGGAGTGGATCAAAAGACAAAGATGGTTTCCTCGACGGAACCATTCCAGTTCCCGTGGATGAACGCCTAGCCCGACTCTGGAGGAAGAGCAATCGCTTGGTCCGAACCTAGATCGGCAATTGCGTCTCCCCAGAGGTTGCGGCCGGACTCCCACCAATGGAAGATGCAAAAAACATGTGGGAGAATATCAAGGAAATGTACGGGAAGCTGGACAAGGCAAAAAATTTTACCCTAATGCAGGAGCTCAGTGAATTGAAGCAAGGGAATATGACGGTCAGAGCCATTTTCAATAGGCTCTCGTCATTGTGGAACAACCTCGAAGCGGCCGAGGAGAAGCTCGAGGGACCAGAATCCACACTCAAACAATACAAATCAATCAAATATAGGGAGAAAGCTACACGCTTTCTCCTCATTTTGAATGAAACATACCTCGGATTTCGCTCACAGATCCTTGCCATGGATCCCATGCCGTCGATTGGGCGGATTTTTCAATTGGCTATACAGGAGGAGAGTTAGTGACTCACGACGCTGGACCACACCAGGAGCAGCGAGATCATCGCACTCGCAGCCCACGGAGATCGGCGAGATGCGGCTGCTAGGACTTAAACCCTAAATCGAGAGAGAGAGAGAGAGAGAGAGAGAGAGAGAGAGAGAGAGAGAGAGAGAGAGAGAGAGAGAGAGAGAGAGAGGCGAGCGAAATTAGGGTTCGCGGAGGAGGAGTTGAGACTCCTTAAAACGGACCAGATGGACGGCCAGGATGGGATGCGAGGATCGGACGGCTCGCAAGCCTTCGATCTTTCGGTTGGATCCAACGGCGGACAGGAGCCCGCGCTTAAAGGATCGGACGGTCAGATCTTTGTTGCGCTTAAAGGGATGGACGGCCAGATCCTTGCCACGTCATCAAGGAATTTCGGAAGGAATTTTAAAGGCAAGAGTAAATTATTTTGTGATTATTGCAAACGTACTAATCACTCAATTGACAATTGCTGGAAATTGCATGGAAAGCCCGGTGAAAAGGAAAAAAAGGTTTCAGCAACTTACCAAGTTACTAGACCAACCGGTAAAAAAACTGACCAGCCTATCTCATATAGTTAGTATCATCAGTTGATGCAGGCACTTCAAAAAATGGATACCACAAACAAAGGAGCGAGTTTCTCAGGTATTACACATTGCTTGATTAACTCAATATCCAAGAAGGCATGGATAATTGATTCATGGGCGAGCGATCATATTATATGTGACATGGGATTTTTCTCAAGTTTAAATGACAGATTGAATTTCCCTATTTCCGTGCAATTGCCCAATGGAGACATTACTCATGTCAATGAAACAGGGACAATCAATCTCAGTTCACAAATTACTCTTAGAAATGTTCTCTATGTCCTAGAATTCCAATTTAATCTGATCTTTGTGTCAAAAGCTTGTCAAGAAAATTCATGCCGGATCGTTTTCAATACTGACACGTGTTTCTTTCAGGACCTTTCGACTGGGAAACTGATGGGCTTAGGTAGTCTCTCTGAAGGCCTTTTTTTTTGGAATAGTTTCTCAAGTAATTTCAATTTTCCTTGCAATTCTTTGAATAAGTCATCATTGTGTAACTTGACTACTAATGATAGAAATTCTATTATGCATTTGAGATTGGGTCACAGTGCCTCCTTTCCATGTCCACAATGTCCTATATGTCCTCTTGCTAAACAATCTTGTGCGCCCTTTCCGTCTAGTAACTCCCGGACTAGTGATATTTTTTCCTTGATTCATGTGGACATATGGGGACATTGCCACACAATTAATCATGATGGGTCTCGATATTTTCTCACCATAGTAGATGATTATTTTCGTGCGACTTGGATTTTCTTGATGCAGTCTAAGAATCAGACTTATTCTCATTTAAAAAATTTTCTCTCACTATCAAAGAATCAGTTCGGCAAATCCATTCAGCAGATCCGTACTGATAATGGAAGAGAATTCTTCAGCCATGATTGCTCTCTACTATTTACTACACATGGCTTACAACATGAGAGCTCCTATGTCTATTCGCCACAACAAAATGGCGTGGTAGAATGGAAACATCGTCATCTATTGGAAGTCACACGAGCCTTGAAGTTCCAAGCATCAGTTCCAAATGATTATTGGGGAGATTGTGTAGTCACAGCTGCTTACTTAATCAACCGTATGCCAACTCGGATACTTAAAGGGAAAACTCCATTTGAGTTATTATTCGGAAGAAACCGAGCTCCAAGATCTCAAGGTCTTTGGATGTCTCGTTATGTTGCAACAGTGGGACCTAGAGACAAACTGAGTCCATGTGCCCGGCGATGCATTTTCATGGGATATCCCAATTTGCAGAAAGGGTATCGGGTTCTTGACATTTCCACAAAGGAATTTATGGTGAGTCGTGATGTCATCTTTCATGAAGACATTTTTCCTTTTTCTGAGCAGACAACTCTAGATGAAAATACAGGGATGACAACTTCTCCCCGTGGTGTCTTATCTGATGAAGCAATGCCTCAAGGTCCTACCTATATACCAATAGCAGAATCGAGGCACATTCCTCCCACTAATTCATTTCTTCCAGCACCAACATCAACACCCGCTAAGAGGACCAACTGCTCAGAAGATATTTTGGAACCAAGACTTGAAGATCCTAATGATATTGAGGAAAGTCAGCACATTGAGTCGCCACCTCCCAATGAGACAAATACGGACATCACTCATCCATGGCGTTTCGGTCGCACCACACGACCCCCCACCTAGACTAAAGACTATATTTGTGCAACTCACCACTTTCTAGGAACTCAGTATCCAGTCTCATCATATGTTTCCTTTCATAGATTATCACAAGACCATAGATGTTGTATTAGTCGTCTATTAGAAGAATAGGAGCCATTTGGTTATGATGAGGCATCTATTGACCCAAAATGGCAACAGGCCATGAAGGCAGAACTTTAGGCACTGATTGACAACAAAACATGGGATCTTGTCCCACTCCCATCTGATCGCAAGCCAATTGGCTGCAAGTGGGTCTACAAGATAAAGTATTGTGCTGATGGTTCCATTGAACGATACAAGGCACGGTTGGTTGCAAAAGGATTCACCCAAAAGGAAGGTTTTGACTACCACGAGACTTTCTCTCCGGTTGCCACCGATGTCACAGTTCGTTCTTTTTTTACTGTTGCCGCCATTAATAATTGGAGTCTACATCAAATGGATGTGCACAATGCTTTCTTGCATGGCGATCTTGATGAAGAAATTTATATGGATATTCCTCAAGGCTTACGGAGACAGGGGGAGAATAGAGTATGTCGTCTCCGTAAATCCCTTTACGGATTGAAGCAAGCATCTAGACAATGGTACGCCAAGTTTGCAAATGCTCTTACAACAGCAAGCTTGCAACAGTCTAAACATGACTATGCTTTATTCACACGGACTAAAGGTATGTCATCCATTTATTTGATGATATATGTCGATGACATACTTGTTATGGGAAATGATAAGGCCGCCATAGACAATTTCAAGGATTATTTACATGCTACCTTTCACATTAAAGACTTAGGAGCACCTAAATATTTCCTTGGAATTGAAATTGCTCGATCTCGATCAAGGGATTTCCTTTAGTTAGTGAAAATTTGTCTTAGAAATCATATCGAAGCGGGCTTATTGGGATGCAGACCAGCCGTGATTCCCATTGAGCAGAACATTAAGTTGACTACTGCAGAATACAATAAGGGTACATCACAAAACGATGATCCCATACTTAAATATCCATTAGGGTATCAAAGGCTTGTCGGGAAGCTCATATACCTGACCATGACTAGACCTGATATCTCCTATGCAGTACAGACACTTAGTCAGTTCATGCACAGTCCAAAGCGATCTCATTTGGAAGCTGCATTGAAGGTTGTGAAGTATTTGAAGAAGTGTCCAGGACTGGGAATACTTTTATCCAAACGATGTGACATGAAGATGAAGGCATACTGTGATGCTGATTATGCTACATGTCCCACTAGCCAAAGATTAGTCACTGGATATTGCATCAAATTAGGAGATTCACTCCTCTCATGGAAGACCAAGAAGTAGCCTACTGTATCTTTGTCTTCGGCCGAAGTAGAGTATCGAGCCATGGCCAAAACCACTTGTCAGGTAGTGTGGATAGGAGGGTTGCTTAAGGACCTCGGAGTACAAGTACAGGGACCGACAAAATTATATTGCGACAATGATGCGGCTCTCAAATTGGCAGCAAATCCTATAGTGCATGAGAGGACTAAGCACATAGAAGTGGACTGTCACTTTACACGAGACAAGATTCAAGAAGGGGTAATCGAAACAGAAGGAATTGGGACAACAGAGCAACCAGCAGACATCTTCACCAAACCTCTATGTCAACGACAGCATGCATATCTATTGAGCAAGCTAAGCATCTTAGACATCTACAAGCCACTAGCTTGAGGGGGAGTGTTAGAAGATATGCGATATTCCTTTGGGAGATTTGGATTTGATTTGATTATGTACATATCAATTAAAGATTAGATTTAGATCTAGATTGATACATAGAATTCTTTATTTCCATTAATTGTACAAACCTAGCTCTATATCTTTAGGATCTGTACAGTTTACAGACATTATGAGGAAATACAGAAAATCTTTGTTCCTCCCACTTTCACCTTCGTTTTCTTTCACGCACTTATGTGTTTCTTTTTCTTTTAAAAGATGATAGGTCCACACTAGAGTTTCCCTTGTTTATATTTATTTCTCTATCATGCCACAAGATATCTAATTAAACTAATGATGGAATCAGAAAGGATATGTCTTGAGTTAGCGTTCGACGGGTGTCGTGCACGTACTTTTCATGAAGTGCTTGTCTTTGGCTTGCTGGGATATGTCTTGACTCTTGACTTAGCCTTCGACGGGTATCGTGCACGTACTTTTCATGAAGTGCTTGTCTTTGGCTTGCTTTGCGCAAGGAATGATGGCGTGTGTCGTCACGATAGTTGTTTTGCTTTGTGAATAATATTACCTTAAATCATTTCAATCAATCAATGCTTTCTCTTTTTTAAATACATAGGTTGAAGTTAGCAAAGTTAGCCGGCCTTGCGGTCTCTTTCGCCTTGATTATTCCTTGAAACACCCACTTTTGTGTATATTTAAGAAGGCGAATGATGTGCAATTAAAACAAAACAAAGAAAAGTTCCATTTGGAGGGCTTATCTCGTGAGACTTGATTGATTTTATAAACAATGTGTTTAGATAATTGAAAACATTAATTACGAAAAAAATGAATTGCACAGTTAAAAAAACAAAAAAAGTAAGTTGTGATCTTGACGATAATCTCGACTATGGAGATGATAGGATGGTGAATTGAATTATTGGACTAACTACATATTCCAAGGAAGAATTGTGTTTATACTATCCATTGCAATTAGTCTCGGACCCACCTGATATTTGAAATTATTGAAAATCATTTAAGAGCTCGTACTCATCCAAACACGTCTCTTATCATCATGTTTCAAATCAAAACACATCAATTATTTTATAAAATGTTGGTCAATTCTATTGGTGAAATGAACTCACGAAATAAAAATAAAATCTTATTCGGGATTCCATTTCAAATTTTCAAATCAAAATGTGTCAATTGTTTCATAAGATGTTAGTCAATCGGTGATGTGAATTCACGAAATCAAAATGAATTTTTATTCATTATCCCATTTTAAAATTTCAAATCAAAACACATCAATTGTTTCATGAAATGTAAGTCAATTTTGTCGGTGAAATAAATTCACGAAATCAAAATGAATCTCACTGGCGAACCCATTTCAATATTTTGAATGATGTCTGGTAGCTAAGCACTGCCTGTGCTTTCCACACGTTTATACAAGCGAGGATGTATTTGACAAGTATAAATAATAGTCATACCCTTGTTATCAGTGGGAAATCTGCCCAAAAATCAACATATAGTATTACAAATTTGATTGGTTTTAGCCCAAAGTGACAAAGGGGATGATATGATTGACTCACTTGCAAATCACTTATTTTATTTTATTTTTGGAAAAAGGGGAACTTATTTAAAAAATTAGATGGGATATGAAGAAAAGGTGTCTTGTCCTAAATCTAAGAAGATCGCCCTCTCAACCCACATGGTGTGCCTACTCTCTAAAAACAAAGCATGAAAATGACCCCCGCAACAACGATAGCACCACCAACATGGCTATCATCGCAGTCGCAATTGCAAGTCATTAATTTATTTTTTTCAAAATAGATGTTCTCAATTAGACTATATTCTATTCACGCTATCAAAGTCATTAAGAAAATGGAACATTTTCATTTTTCTTATTTTTGCGCCTTCCGCATTCTTTGATGAATGCAAAAGTGGGTGTTGAGACACGGCCAAAGTGAAAAGAGACATTAGGGTGGCTAATAACTTTGCT